>CAIGRK010166195.1:0-15566 GCA_903798315.1 Fraxinus greggii | reverse complement strand
TTTTAATATATACCAAACAGGGCTTAATTGGACTTTATGTGGATTTATAATCAAAGTGAGAATTACACTCCCACGTAGTTTTAAAGATTATAATTCAAAAAATAGATTTAAGGTTTAATTATTCAAAAATTATATTATAATTCCACAATTTAATTTTAATATTAGATATTAATTTATATATCCGCTCATATCGTATCCCATGTCTCTAAATTTCTATACTCTATTGTTTCTTTTTACATCTTACCATCGTTGGCACGCCGCTCCACCACCTTCGGCACGATGCCACTCTGAGAGCAACGCACGACTCTCATAGTGGCGTCACTCGACACTGGCGAAATCCACAACGAAGAGTGAGCGATGCTGTTGTAGCAAAGCGAAATCTACGAGGGAGCATTTGTGACCAAGGTCAAAGTGGGGGGAAAACGGATAAAACGTAAGTTAGAGTGGAGGAAGACGGTGTTAAAATGATTTTGATGGGTTTTGTCGTGGTTGTGCAGTGATTTTGATGGGTTTTGTTGTGTTGGTGGTAAGATGGCAATTCTAATGATGTGGTAGTGGTTGTGGTTGCAAATGGTGGTGGTGGTGGTTGCGGCAATGGTGGTTTGTTGGTAGTTGTGGTTGTGGTTGTGGTTGTGGTAACTATGAAATTGAAAATTGTAGTTTGTTGGAGGAGGAGGTGGTGGTGGTGGTGCTAGCTGTGATCGTAAGGTGGCACTGCTTTTTAGTTGGTACCATGGTGGATTGAGGTTGGGGTGGGGTAGGTGGTAGGATTAAAAGTGTTTGTGACCAATAAATTTGATATTTTGTGACCGATGCGATATAAAATTTAGAGTTGTGACTTATAAAATTTTTGATTTGTGACTGATAAATAAATTTTGACCTATAATTTTTTTTATTTGTGATCAATGAATAAATTATTACCTATAAAATTTTTTGAATTAATTAGTAGGCTATATAAATTTTTATTCGTGATGGAGAAATAATTTGTGGTCAATTAATTTGATAATTTGTGACCAAATAGTATAGAATTGTGATCTTAATATATTAGTTAATAAAATATATTTTTAATTAATTATTTTATAAATAAAATTTAATCAATATCTGATTTAAATATTATTTCTTAGTTTTGAAATGATTAATGTTTGATCTCTTATATATGAAATTTTCTCATAAGGAAATGCCAAAAATAGACTATTGCCACTGATATTATTTTTATTAATGGGCCGACATTAAACAGTACATGAAGGTAGGTCTATCGGCCTCAAATAAGTGAATAAGAAAGGGAAGAATTTATGGATCGGGTTTTAAGTATCACCAAATTAATTTTAAGACCTTAAGTTTAAAAATTGTAAAAATCAGGTATTAATTAATTAATTAAATATATTAAAATCACAATTATACAATACATGGTCACGTATACATACTTATAAGTCACATTTTATCAAATTAATTGATCACAAATCAAAAAATTTACAAGTCACAAATTATTTAAAGGTCACAGATTAAAATTTTTATAGGTCACAAATCAAAAAATTAATAGGTTGTAGGTCACAAATCACAAATATTATGAGTCACAACTTATAAATCAGTTACAAATTATTAAATTATCGATCACAAATTAATAATTTTTTAGGTGACATATAATTTTGTGGTCACAAATTTTTTTCATTGGTCACATATTGTTAATTGGTCACAAATTAACCAATTTAATGTCACATTCGACCAACCCTACCAACACTTGCGACCTCCAGCAGCACCATCGCCGCCGGCGCCTCGAACCACTACAACCACAACATCACCTCCATCAACACCAACAACCACGGTTTCACCTCCATCAACACCAAACACAACAACCATCAGCCAACACCGAACAGTAAATTTACAAGGTATCCAACTCAGTCGGAATTGGCTGCCACAAATAGACACTCCGACTCCAAAAGCGAAAACAGGGACAAAATCACGACACACTCGTGGCTTAATTCAGAAAAATTCGAATCCGAATCGAAATCGAAAAATGCAATTGCGAGAAGAATCTCACATGCGTTATTTACTGCAATGACGGATCGATTCTTATCCAAGTCACGCGCGAGTCCTCGGAGTCTACTCAAAGCCGACAATCTCAAGCCAAACAGTGTTGACTCAGAGATGCCTTATTCAACAAATTCCTCACCATTGTCGGATCCACGGGCTGTTTCAGGGTAGGAATTCTCTCAACACAAAAAGACTGGTTGGCAATGCACCAGTCCTGAATAAGACGTCGAAGAGTATGATTCGGAACGAAAGTGAAATCCGTCAACTGCAAGCATGTGATTGGGCACGTCATATTTTCGGTAGCCACCCACGACTCAATACTGGTCTGATCATACGTCTGCGCAAATAGTCACCAGATCACGCATCAGCTCAAGCAAAATGGGGCACTGGAGCTCACATCGCCATTCTTGCGGGCTGCTGCATCGATAAATGTAGTAGAGAGACGATGAGTTGCTGCAACGGCGACGACAACGGGGGGTTGACAGTAGAGAGACGGTGGTGAAGGTGGAGAGAATAGAGAGTCGGTTTGGGAATTGATTTTAGGGTTTGAATGGATATATAAGTGAGAGAAATGAGAGGGAGAGAAATGAATAGAGAGAAGGGTAAGAAATGAAATAAAATTAAGGTTTGGGTGGATATAATATTTAATTACCTGAATTTTGATTCAAAAATCTTCACACTTGATTTTTGCACTTTGAAATTTAAATACCTGGTTTTATGTAATTTTCCCAATAAGAAATAGGATAATTTTGACACTTAAGCGCCTTTTCAATCAAAACTTTTTAAGATTTCACGCCTCTCTCGAATTATTTAATAAACACTTATAAAAGTTCTTAAAAATCACTAGCTATTAATTAAAGATTTTCCAGATTTTGAGATTTCACAAAAGTTTTGAATTATTTAATCCACTCTTTTAAAAGTTCTTAAAAATCATGAGTTAATAATTAATGCTTTTCTAGAAGTCCTGTAAAGTTACGAATATTCAAAATATCAATGACTTTTATAAAATCTTTGAAGTACTGACCTTTAAGAAAAAAGCACATATACAAAATCTTATAAAACTTTTTCATTCGCCCCTCCAGATTTCGAAAAATTTTAAAAATTTTCTCCCTTTGAGTTTGGACCCGTGACAACAAACTAGAAAGGGTTACACAAATACCCGATATTTTGGGGTAATTTTGAAAAAAACTTAATAAACTTTGGTTAAATGGAAAATAGTTAAAATTGAACGTATGTATAATGCTCAAAAATAACGCACGACAGTTGGTCAAGAATCAGCCCTCCAATCTCGAAAAATCAAAGGAAAATCGAAAGGAAAAGAAAAAAGCTTTCACAAATTAAGTACAAATGTTTTGGATTTTTCTTAAATTAGTTTCACAATTTTGTCATTTTGAGATTGTTTAATACTCTCTTTACACAGATTTTGAAAGCAACAGCCGTAATTATCAATTTCGAGTTGAATAAACTCCCACTTACCAATTTTAATCTTCTTATTGCATTGTCTATGTCACTTTTCTTTGAATTTCGTGATTAAGTTTAGCTTGAATCATAGAATATAAATAATTGACATTTATGAAAGTTCATTTTTTTTATGGTTTTGCTATTGTAACTGGAAAAATAATTGGAAATAACATTGTTGATCTTGAGAGGGAATGAATTGTGTTACAACGTATGAAAAATAAAACTTTGAATCAATAAATCGATGCATACAAGGCGTGAGAAAAAGAGAATGCAAAAAACGTCACTTTTTCTGTAAAAGAAAAAAAAAGTCACAATATCTCATTGAAACAATTAATTAGATACAATAAGTGTTTATTTTTGGAAATTTAAATATACGGATTCAAAACTTATATATATGAAAAATTAACTTTAAATCAATTTAATATATGCATGAAAGGTGTTTGCTAAAGGAGAATCTAAAAAAGTGAAAAAAGTCACATTCTCTCTTTGGAACAATTAATTAGATGCATATGAGTGCATTTTTGAAAATTTAAATAAACGAATTCAAACATTATTTTATGTTAATTAATTTTGAATCAATTCAATAAATGCATTCAAAGTGGTCGTGAAAAAGAAAATGTAAAAAAGTGATCTTTTGTTATCTTTCTATGAAAAAGTTGCATTCTGTCACTTTTCTTAAAAAATAAAAATAAAAAATCACAACATCTCATTAGAGTAATTAACTAGATGCATATGTGTGCATTTTTGAAAATTTAATAAATGAATTCAAACCTTATACATATGAAAATTAATTTTGCATCAATTCAATAGATGCGTGCAAGGTGTCTGCAAAAAGAAGAATGTGAAAAAGTGACATCGTGTCAGTTTCTATGAAAAAATCACGGTATCTCACTAAAACAATTAACTAGATGCATACATGCGTATTTCTGAAAATTTAAATATAATATTTGAAATCTTGTTTTAATTTTGCATTTAATTAATATTTATTTGAATCAATTCAATGGATGCATTTAAGGTGTTGCGAAAATGAGAGTGAAAATGTGATATTCTATCATTTTTATATGGAAAAGTCGCAGTATTTCATTGAAACAATTAACTAGATACACACATGCGTGTTTTTTAAAATTAAAATATAGGAATTCAAACATTATTTTAATCTTGTATTCAATTCATATTTTTTGAATCGATTCAATTGATGCATCTAAGGTATTTGCGAAAATGAAAATGTTAAAAAGTGATATTCTTGAAAAGTCGTGGTATCTTAGTAGATCAATTAACTAGATGCATACGTGTGTTTTTGAATTTAAATATACGAATTCAAATCTTGTTTTAATTTTGCATTCAATTCAGAGTTATTTGAACCAATTTAATTGATGCATCCAAGGTTTTTCGAAAATGAGAATGTGATAAGTGAAAAAGTTACATAATTAGATTTTTTTCTTTTAATATCTATTTTGGGGGTTACTAGCTTTGGCCTATTTACGGGCCAATTTATTCACTCGTCGAGTGATGTTTTTGTTATCATTTGGAAGTATTCATAACAAATTTTGAAATACATCTTTCAAATTTAAAAATGATAAACGATGAGTTCATAATAATGAGTCAAAAATGTCGCAAGAAATGGAGTGAATAATTACGGTTTATTTTGCGTTCAATAATTCGTGCAAAATAATTTTCGACATTTAAACTTCGTCCATAACATATTTATCATGGCCGTATTGCAAACTTTCTAACAGATTTTAAATCACTCAGAATTGATAATCGTAGCAAAAAATATCGTATCAAACGAAAACTTTTTAATAATAAAAAATTTTGAAAGTGAAAAATTGCAGAGGAGTGCGGCCTTCTGTCTTTGGAATGATTTTGCTGGCTTTAAGTATTTTATATTTTTTGTGGACGTACGGTTATTAAAATTTTAATTTTATTTAATTGTATTTCATCAATTTCTTCTTCCTCAATTAGAATACCACCCCGGGTTCATTAGCTTGAAAATTGGTTTGCCGTAGAATTGATACAAATAAGACACTATCATGTTTTGGAATTGTTTATAGAATCAACTAAATTATAAATGCATATAAATGAGTGATGGATAAATAAGTTATATTGTAGTATTTGTGGATCTCATTGCACGTGTGAACAAAACGAAGTTTGATCCATTATAAATGGATTATGAACAGAAGACAAATAAGACTAATATTTCGTGATACTTTTTTGTTGTAGAACTTTTTTTTTTACGGATCATAGCATTTTTCAACGACGACAACAACTTTGTATCTTGTTAGTATTTCAACGATATCTAAGTTGTTGCATGTGGACAATGTATGTGATAATAACTATCAATCTATACTGGAAAAGGCTTTCAACACCACATTTTGATTGCAAAAAACGTGCAACATGGTTCAATAACCATGCATTACCGTTCAAAAAATTCTCACTCAATTAATTATCCATTCCTTGTCAACATAGGCTGCATACAATGCATTTTGGTCAAATATCCAAATAAAACTAAAGAAGAAAAATGTTGTCGCACCCACAAGCTCCATCAACTTTCCACACCACGGACCTTCAAGTGAATGCTATGACTTGCAACTCCAATAGATTGCAATTGCAAGCGATGCAAGCCTCGTTCTAAGGCTTCATAACGCCATGCAACATGATTATGCATCCACATGCCTTCTCAGAAATATGGATATATTGTGGTAGAATTTGATAGAATACCTAGAATGAAAATATTTATAATTTTCTATCGATATACAATTTTGAGTTACAAATTGTTTTTACTCCCAAAGATCTCCCTCTCTCCCTCCCTCTCTCCTATTATATATATAAAGTTACCAATAATTTCTTTTTATTTTTTCTTCTAACCCTCTTTCTAAGCAACTTCACAAAAAAATTTAAATTATCTCACACACAAATTAATTCATGTTATTAATCTCTATCGTGGAAATTAAATTGCATCGTTTTTGACAAAATGTATCGAACAAGTTAAGAACAGACTAATTCACTTCTGAATCTTTCACCAACTGTTCAACCTTTGATTGATTCTAATTCGACCTTTAAACTATTTATTTTTCTTGATCATACTTGGACCGATCTTTAAAAATTATTAAATAATGGATCTCATCTCTTGATATAAGTTTTGTCATTCCCAAATTGATTCTAATTCGATTCTTTCATATTTTTTCCTGATCATACTCAGTCTATCTTTAAAACTTGTTCATTATTCGATCTCATCACCTTGTCGTTGAACGTTTTGATCTCTATCTTTTCATTCCCACATTTGGAATGAATCCAACGGACTATAATGTTCTGTGACAATTATAATTTACAATCCATGTAACTTTAACTAAAAGTTACGAGCTGTTTCCAGAATGTTCCACGGTTCTCTTGTATCTCTTTTCCGGGGCAGTCGATCTTATTCTGTTCTCTAGCCCACACATTCTTAAATTACACATGACACTGATGTGCCAATCTATAAACTCTAGACTCACCTAAATTCCATAGCCAATTTTCACAAACAAGTAAAGGGATCAATATTTTGTTGCTATATTTGTTCAAGATTTTCTGTTAAAAAAATACTTGAGAAGGGTAAAGAAAAGTTTTGGCAAAGTGAAGAAGAGAAAGAGAATCGAGGAAGGGGAGATGGGGGTGGACTATTACAAGATTCTGCAGGTGGATAAAAGTGCGAAAGATGATGACTTGAAGAAGGCTTATAGAAAGCTTGCTATGAAATGGCACCCCGATAAGAATCCCAATAATAAGAAGGAAGCGGAAGCGAAGTTTAAGCAGATTTCTGAAGCCTATGATGTAAGTTCTGTTTTATTTCAGATTTTACTAATTGATGTGGGTTCATGATTTGGGCCAATTTGGTAAATTAGGGTTATGGTTATCTGTCAGAATCCAAAAATTGAATCTTTTTAGGTTTTGCTCGTAATCTTCATTGTTAGAGTTGTGTGATGATTAAGGGGATGCAGAACATGTAAATTGATTGATGTTTTTCTACTAGGTCCTAAGTGATCCTCAGAAAAGAGCAATATATGATCAGTATGGTGAAGAGGGGCTGAAGGGGCAGGTGCCACCGCCAGGCGCTGGAGGTGCTGGAGGTCCCACCTTCTTCTCCACAGGGGGTGGACCGACATCTTTCCGATTCAATACCAGAAATGCTGATGATATATTTAATGAGTTTTTTGGATTTTCAAGCCCTTTTGGAGGAATGGGAGGTGGTGGTAGTGGAATGAGGAGTTCTAGGTTTGGTGGCATGTTTGATGATGATATGTTTGCGTCTTATGGCGAAGGAGGTGGTGGTGGATATCAATCAGCGCCACGAAAAGGAGCTCCAATTGAGCAGAAGTTGCCTTGTACACTTGAAGAGCTCTATAAGGGAACTACAAAGAAGATGAAAATTTCAAGAGAAATCCTGGATGCTAGTGGGTAAGTACCCTTCTTTAACTCCTTGTAAGTTATCAAATGATTGTGTAATTATTGTTCTTTTACTTGGATTGCTTACTTTTTTTGTGGATCGTTCATTGTTTTATCATATTGAGATTTTTGCCCATTTGGTACGGTTGCATTATGTGCTTCTTGTCTTCATCAATGAAGCTTCTTATGAGATGCAAATTATAGAAAACCAACTAGATAAGTTTGGTCTAATATGACAGGATGATTGATGCTGGCTGCCTGATGCATTTTTCTTCTGATTAAGGATTGAATATGATTTCTCTTAATTTGTTAGGAGAATAAGATCAGAGTTCAATTCCTCATGGTGTCTATGTAGATATTCAGGTTTGACGAGTAACAGTCTCATATTTTGGTCTTGAACAAAGTTCGTAGTTACATGTCTTATGAAAGTTTGATGAAAATAATCGTGATAATTATTATATCTTGTTTTAGTAATTCTTCTTCCAGTTTATGGACATCGAGTCAAAGGGTACTTATGTAATCTAAAATGACATCAAATAATTTGGACACATTAGTAGCAATTAGGGTATATTTTAATATTCTGCGTTATTGATATTTTTGCACGTTTTTTATTTATTGCAGTAAATTTTTCATTGATATAAATCAGCTTTATCTGTGGCTTCTCAAATACGAACAGTTTTTATTTCATGCTACTGTTTTTTGTGTTTGTACTTAAATAACAAGCACTCTTGAAATGTGAATGTTGCTAGAATGTTATGGCAAGAAAGAATTAGAATTAATTATTACTTGCTATTACTCTCCAATAAGTTGGATCCTGGCTTGTCACTAGTCTCCCCACGAATATTCCCTAATGTACAAGTAAACGTAATCTTTCCTTCATATCTACTTCTACGTTCTGTATTGGTGTAACTTCATTAGTAAGCCCTTGGATTTTGTCCATTAACGACTTCATGGTATTTTGGGTTGCATTAATTGTTTTGAAGGCTTTTGACTTTGGATGAAGATATACTTCTTAACGGCGGAGGTTGGGTGGATGAAAAGGGATAGAATTTTTCATTAGATTTAGGCTCGATTGGACAATGGTGAGAAAAAGGGCCAGGTAGTATCATCTGGGTTCAGTTAAATGTACAATTACGAATGAGGTTCAAGTCAAAATTTTTGAAGCAGAAAAGGGGAAAAAATAAAGATAATGTAAAGCTCAAAGCTGACTTCTATCGCCAGTCAGTAGCCACTGGCCCACTGTATGTGGCAATTGTTTACAAAGAATTGCCCTCAACGTCCTAGTAAACACAAGCCTTTCCTTCATATCCTCTATCTTTATTTTCTTGTACTGTTTCACTCTCATTAGTAAGCCTCCATATTTTGTCCATTAATGACTTTGTTGGAATTTTGGGTTGTGTTAACTGCTTTTACGGCTTTGATCTTTTTTCTGGATGAAGATATACTTTTGTAAGGGCAGAGCTGTGGGGTTGGATGGATGAGGGACATAATTTTCAGGGATAGAATTCTCATTAGATATAGATCCGATTGGACAAATATATGTGATAGATTCGGAGATTTTGAACACCACCAAAGAATGAGCACTAGCTTTATTTCTGTTTTTGGTCCACTGCAACATTGTTACAGTTGCTGTGGCATGCATTTAGTTTGACAGGAAACACAGCCATTTATTTGATTTAAGTGGGGTAATGCGGTTAGGCGAATTTTATCTATTAGTTTGAGACTGTTGCACGGACACATGGATGTGTGATTTTTAAATTGTAGATTTATATATTTTATCTTTATCATTATACTTTTTATCTTTTAATAAAATCAATTATTTCTTGGTTTTGATTTTTGTCCATGAACTTTTTTAAATTAGTTGAGTGGCTATTTGTTATATTAAAATAACTTTAATTTAGATGGCAGACTGTAGGGGAAGGAAAAATACATATATGTCGTTGAGTGTTTGAGGAGTGTCGTGTCGGACATGGACATGTAGCTCCAATAAGAACGTTTGTGCACCATAGTTTTGACCTATAGGTTAATTGTGGTACAATTGAAGTTAACAGAACTCAGGTCATATTTGCCAGGTGTATGTATGGACATGGGCTGTAATAACGTTTCAGCTATATTAATCAATTGGTAGATGGTTCTGTTAAAGCCTTGTAATGGACTAATGCTATTGCATGTATGGTGTCTGCTAGCAGGGATAGTGCAACCTTTTGCAGTTCTATTTTTTGATTTTGTATAATTGGACATGTCACCAACGTGTTGGGAGATACATTGCTGACACGTTGATATCGCAAGAGTTAACAAAAACAAGTTCACTTTACAATATAATAAATAAAAAATGAAAAAATTAAATAAAAAGTTAAATGTTATTTTAATCAGTGCGTCTGGACGTGTCCTATTGGTACTTTTTTGGAAAAATTGTTACCGGTGCGTCCGTGTCATGTCGTGTCCGTGCTTTCTAGATTTATATACACATCAAATTTGTTTTGGCAAAATGTATTCACAATTCTCAATCTTCATGTTTACGAGTTATCGTGAAATCGTGGTTAATGTTTCCTTCTTTAAAAATCTATTTATTTTAAGTTTTGTTAAGGATGTGTTGTAGATAAGTACTTCGTGCAAATCTAGTACCAATTGCTCGACTTGTCTATGCTAGAATGGATAAACCATGGACTGCCACATCATTTATTAGGAAACTTTATGAGAAAGCTAATCAATCTTTACTTTTGTGGAACCAAATTATATGAAAATGTTACATGGAACTTTCCTTTCATATGTTATCCATCTCGAGGTGGATATGTGAATTTCCTCTTACATTCCTTTTGGTTAATGGCAGGAAAACAACCCCTGTAGAGGAAATCTTGACCATTAATATCAAGCCTGGCTGGAAGAAAGGTACTAAGATCACCTTCCAGGAGAAAGGGAATGAGCATCCAAATCAAATACCTTCAGATCTCGTCTTCATTGTTGACGAGAAACCCCATAGAAATTTCACTCGTGATGGGAATGACTTGGTTTTTACGGAAAAAATATCTCTGATGGAAGCATTAACTGGTTGCACAGTACAAGTCACTACATTAGATGGCAGGAATCTAACAATTCCCATCAACAATGTGATCCATCCAAATTATGAGGAGGTTGTCCCAAGAGAAGGCATGCCGATTTCAAAAGACCCAACTAAGAAAGGGAATTTGAGAATTAAATTTGACATAAAATTTCCTGCAAGGTTGACATCAAGTCAGAAAGCTGGTATAAAGGAGCTCTTGGGTTCTTGAGGTTAGAATTTCTTTTAATCTTTCAGCAAGACTGTTGTATAATTTTTCATGATCAGTTCATCCTTTTGGCGTGCTTGAGTTTCTGGGTTGAAATATGGCGAGGTGCTTCAAATTTATAGATATAGACAACAGTTGTTATCATATTTAAGATTGTGAGACCGTATCTTTAATCACTGGATTGTACAAGATATTTTTTTTTCTCAAGACCAGTTATCAAAGTTGTTTCAGGTTTAATTTCCAGGTTTCGTTTTTGTTTTTTATGTGCGCCCTTGCCAGCATGTTAAACCTCGCACATGCATACATATACACAATATATTGATGTTTTCATGAGATGAATGCTCGCTTAATCTGATTTTGTGATAATAAGTATAAACTCTAGCCTATCTTCGCGGGGGCTTTAGGAATGGCTGCCAAAATGGGCTGTCCTGCACTTTATCGACGGATTAGCTGGGACTGGTGGATTGTGCACTGGCTTATAAAAAATGAGCCGGCAACCAGTGCATATTTCTTGTCTTAGGATATTTGAAGTTCCATTCGATATGGTGATCACATTAAAATATTTTAATTGAAGTGCATTTTCATCTCATGGGAGTTGTCAACTACTAGCTTGATCTAATTAAGCTTTTTAGGGGTGGTTTCTTTTTCTTCTTTTTAAGCAAAACACCATTGAAGTCTAAGTGGGGGGTTTTTGGTTTGGGGGGCGATTGGATTGTCTGACTGTTTTATTGATGTTTGGAAAGTGTGTATATACGATTTAAACTATAAAAAGATAGAAACAATTGTGGGATAAAGGGGTAGTGGTCCTTGAAATGGCCACATCGACCGGTATCAAATCCTGCCACAGTCTCCAATGGAAGAAAGAAACTGTAGTAGATATAATGAGGCTCCACATCAATTGATATAAGTTGTGAGGCTTCAACAAGAGCGGACAAGTTGCCACATTGACTTGGTAGCAAAACTACAATTTGTTGTATATTTCAAGAAAATCTGATCACGTGCATTATAGCTTAGAGAGACGTATGCTCAACCATAGATACAGGAAGAACTTGTAACAATCGACTATTGTCCCATCCTTTAGTACAATATTTTTTGAATAAAAATGCTAGATTTTTAATCCCTGTTTAACACGGAAACTCGTATTAAAATCTATATTTAATCTAAATTAAAATCAATATTTTATTTTAATAATATATTTAGTGAGATCCACAACTTTCATCACACATTTCATCAACTTTTATAGAAATATACTAAAAATTTGATTTTTAATATCCACCATATTGTTGAAAAGTTGTAAATCTTATAAAATATATGATTAAAATTAATTATTGATTTTTAAATGAATTAAAATTTAGATTTGATTCCTATCAAACAAAAATTTAATGTTCATTTTTAATAATTAAATAAAAGGGAAAAATGATCGATCAGTTTATTTGCTCTTTATGATTTTGTATTAACTTTTGAAATACGACATTATAATAACTTGATTTTATTAGATCATCTCCAACTCTGCATCAAAATTTGAGGTAAACTTTGCATAATTTTAGTTGCTCTTTCTGATTTTGTATTAACTTTTGAAATACGACATTATAATAACTTGATGTTATTAGATCACCTTCAACTCTGCACCAAAATTTGAGGTAAATTTTGCATAATTTTACACTAAATCTTGTACAAAATTAAAAATCATCTCCAACAATTAAATCAAAATTTACACCAAATGAACATCGTTTAATCATTTTCTTCACTTTTTTTATTCTTAACAATTTATTTATTTGAAATTCTTTTCTTTATTTATTTTAAAATTAATAGAAACACTACAAAAATGAAAATATTAAATCATGCCATTAAAGGGCAATGCATTTCCAATCTGGATATTATGATATTACGAAGTCGAAATTAATTGAATCCATTAAATCGTGCTTGTTATATTTTAATGTTTTTGTATTCTTATTTTAATTAATTCATTAACTATTCTTTTTTACATTATTAAAATCTATTTTAAATGCACATAATATTAAATAATAATAATAATAATAATAATTTATTGTATTAAAAAATATAATACAAATAACACAAATATCCTTAATCAATTTGTTTGGCAACCGAAAACAAATGGTAAAATTGACTTTGCACCAAAATGGGGCAAAATTTGGTGCTACATTAAAGACATTTTGCACCAAAATTGTGTATTATTATGTTTTGATGTCTCCTTTGGAGATGCCCTAAATTACCTCTTGATCTTATATGTGTGCTCGAGAGGCTCCATGCTTCCTAAGAATTTGTGCATACTATATTCCGAACAGGTTATCAATCGATTGTTTAAAATATGTCATCATAAATTTGTAATTATCTGTGTGTAACGTTACCTAACTTTCAAAAGTTTACTTTTCGGATTTTCAGCATAAGTCAACCTTCAGTGATGTGATAGGCGGTAATATTATTAGTTCACCCAATGTATATATGATCAAATTATTTTTTTACCCACATTTCTTTTGACCAGCTCAATTTTTTTTTTAATTAAATTTTTTTGCATTATCTCAACTTAAGGGCCAAATAATCTTTTTGCATTAATTTAAAAGTGATGTTGAACAGCTCCATAGGGATTACTGGCATCAAAATATGAAAGCTTCTGACCATAATGTCAAGAAATAAAAGTTTTATTGAAAAAAGTCTTAAGATGGAGTAAAGGTTGAGCCAATGATTTTCGCTAATCACTAAGATAAATAAAATAATTTTTCCCTAGAGTATAGACTCTTTAAATGGAATATGCTCTCTATTTTAAAAGAACTGTATATAAAAATCGTGAAATCCTCGTTCTACACTCTATTTTGCTTGAAATTTAGCACAATCAAATATTCAGCTAAACTTATTGGCTACCATACATATCTCAAAGCTGGACTTAACACTGCACTTCTGCAATTAGACTTTGCACAGAATAATAAGTTTTTGGTTATATCATGCTAAGTAGAGAGAAGCATATGAATTTAAATGAGGATAAGCCTCATTAACTGCTGCAGAATGAAAATCCAAATATGGGCATTTAAGAGGAATTCATCAGTTCAGAGAATTACAATGTATGTTTTTGTTTTTGTATCCTTAAAATCCCTCTATAAATAAAGTCTTAACACACTCCAAAGTAGTAGGTGAATGAGCTCAAACATTACAATCTCTGGCCAATGCATGCTGAGTAGGAACAGAGATACAGGACTCCCAGAAGTTCGTCGAAGCAGAAATAGGAAAATCAGTAAAGAATCACATAATCTATCTCATCAGCCAAAATATTTTAAAAAATAGCATTATGTCCAAGGCCATGTTTGCTACAGGCAGTAAAATATACAATAGACAATACTGTAAAATCTGCCAAACAAGTACTGTGCCATCAGTCAAACAAGTCATAAGTTATTTAGCAATCGAGAATACTTCTGTTAAGGAGCACAGTCAGCACGTGCAATAGACCACCCAAATTCTGTAGATATCTCCTTATATGCCCCGTTAACATGAATTTTTGTTTCAGTGAAACTCCAGTGCCAGACTCCTCCCCCAGCCACCCTATAAGTTAGATTTGCAATTGATTTACTCCTATCATGTCCATGTTCAGATTTTAGGAGATCTGCAAGCTTTCGCCACCGTTGGAGAATTTACGAGTTCCATAAATCAAATATCCATTCATGGCATATTACTAAATCATATGTGGAAATGAAGTTCAATGTGTCTCGCACTTAGTTTTGAAGAGCCTCACATTGTCATATCAATATAACCTGATTCTTCTATACTTCTTCTATTATCTGGTGAGAAACTTCAGCGTTCTTCTTAAAGAGAACAAAGTTTTTCCCAAGTTATAGAAAGCTTTGATTCAAGTTGGCAACCTACCCCCAATAACTTATTTCTAGCCCCAGCAATTGCTTGTACTTACTTTGGTCATCAAATACAGAATAGCATAGCTACTGATACATTAATGCACTAAAAGTTCCGACTGGCACCAATTCAAAGAAATATAAGTTGCATTAACTTCGCTAACACCGCCGCAATTTCTTATCATTGAAGACCAAACGAATAATGCAATTCCTCAAACCTTCCATACTTCATTAAGAATTGGCATGATCTGTGAAACACTTACGAAATAGGTGTTGGGAATTGAGGCTATTCCATTTAATTTGCTCACCAAAGTATCATAGGAAAAATACCCTAAGCTTTACCACACCCACCAATTTCTAGTTTAGGAACAACCCACAGAGAGAACAGGAAAGACCAAGACGCTGGGTTTACAAATTTTCTCCCTCAAAACCTTGCATTGGAAGTGCAATTTTATTAAAAATGGAGTAATTGCAAATTTATCCAAGGATCAAAGGTGCAATTTCATAAACAAATAAAATATTGACATTTTTA
>CAIGRK010166074.1:0-16553 GCA_903798315.1 Fraxinus greggii | reverse complement strand
TTTTTTTTTTTGCATGCGATGTTTTCATAATGCTGCTGTTGTGAGGGTTTGTTGTACTGACATGATAATTTGGATGTGCAAATTGATACTCTGCAGTCTGCTCAACAGTAGCTTTTACCATTTGGATAGAGGCTTGGTGTAAGCTTTTAAAGTGTGTTTCTGATTGACTGTTAAACTGTAAAATATTATTTTTTCAGGATACAATAGGAGAATTGTAGGAGAAGGGAAAGGGAGAGAGGAAGAGAAATGAGGGGGAAAAGAGAGGAGAAGAGGGAGAGAACAGAGAGAAATAAGGGGAGAATATCGATTTATTTTATTATCAAAGGTCCTTGCAATTACATTGCATAGACCCCTTTATATAGGATTTTCAAGACCCTATTCTAAGTAAGAAAATATTATGAAAGGTAATAAATCAAACATTAATAACGTTTCCTAAAATACGCATTAAAATTGAAAACTAATTATAATAATATCCTTTCCAATTCTCCATCATTTCTTCCCGGTTGAGAGAACTCAATCCCGATGAGGTAGACTGCAACGTCTTGACCAAGGAGGGCGATCTTTTATCCTCGCCAAATAACGATACCATCTATATATAATTGAATTTGAAAAACATTTCCAAGCATCTGAACTGCCCAACGGTTTTTTCTTTTAACCAAGCAGCGATAAAGAACTTCAAGAAGCAACATCACGTGCAATTCATCTACAAAAGTTACTGCAAAATTATTCCAGTTTGATTTTTCTGTCAAAAACTCCTTTGCTTGCGTATCAAATAAAGATCTTTATTTGCTGGATTAAATCTTCACACATTCCTTGACTTGAATTGTTGTTCTTATTTGTATTGCTAAGATGATAAACAATTTATTGCTCATACCAACTAACTATCCCAATTGGATATCGAATAATTAAATTTATTCACTTTCGACTCACTTTGCTGATAAGATATAGCTGGCTGCGTTTGTTCTTATTGGTATTGCTACGATGATAAACATTTTATTCTTCCTATTAACAACACATCCACTTGGAGAATGAATAATTTAAGTTTATTCACCGTCGACTCACTTATCTGATAGGATATAGCTGTCTTCAATGGCCACAATTAGTGCATATGGTGGATTTACTGTTCTTTCGGTAGGCTGTTGAGTTTATGGCTCTATGTTGTTTGATGTTCCATTGATATATAGGCTGCACTGTTTTCTTAGCCTCTGTTTGGTACGGATTAAAGTTAAAGTCAACAATTCATTTTAACCACATATTTCATAGTCCCACGGCTTTTCGACCACACATTTTATAACTTTTATCAAAATCTACTAAAAATTTAATTTTAATCCCCGCCAAATAGGGGCAAATTTTGATTTTAGTCAAAGAAATCAGCTGGTAGGCAATGGAACATGTTTCCATTTATCAAGATTATTGTAATTTTCTCCTTTTAAATTAATTAGAGAGTATCTTCTTTTTTACGTTTTGCTCGTTCGTCGAGTTTAATTTCTGATTGCTACCCGTTTTTTTATCTTTTGACGTTTCTAGTGGTGTGCAAAATAGGCGTATAGCTATTCTTGTTCAGTGTTACAGTAGAAATTATGCTCTGTTGGGATCCATTTTCTTCTTCTTCTACCTTCTTTTGGTTTGAATAAAGTTTATCAGAGGAAATTGTCAGCTTTTTTGGATTGATAATTGATGCAGAATCCAACAAGAACAATTATAAAAGAAGGGGAAAGGGAATAGAGGAAGAGAAAGGAAGGGGAAAAGAGAGAAGAGGGAGATAATAAAGAGAAATTGGGGAAGAAATATATTAATTTTTATTCATTCAAAGTTCGTTCCATTACAACGCAAAAGACCCCTTTATAAAAGACCTATTATAAGTAAGAAAGTACTAGAAAAGGTAATAAATCAAATACTACGAACATTTCCTAAAATATGCATTAAATTTGGAAACTGAATAGACATGTCTCTTATAATTCTCCATCAATAAAGCTGTTTATAGTTTAGATATCTCACCTTATATGTTGCAGAAGCATGATGATATGTGAGCTGAAACACTTGCATGTTTTTTCTGTTTCTAATGTTGCTTTGGCTGTTGTTTGGTGGAAGTTGAAGTTTTGATTTCTTATGGTTTCAAAAATGGTTTTCAACTGAGTCCCACCATGAAAAGATAAGGCAACGTTTATGGAGAAAAAAATTGTGAACCTAAATCCATATGAGTTGTGCTCGATTTAATTGTTTGTGACTACATGGGCATCACCACATACAGTAGTACTCATTTGCACATATATGAATATGCAAATTTAAATGAACTATAAACATTTTCATGCCGATTTTTTTTTAATTATTTTGGTGCATCTTTGTCAATATCTCCATAAAGACTCGTGTGGTCAGGTTGATCTTGTTCATTGCATGTATATCTTCTCTGCCTTTTTTGTTAATTAGCAAAGCCTCACTGTTGTTCCTCATAGCTATATTATAATTGATAGTAAATACGTGGTTTTCCCAACAGGATGGAAAGTTGCAACATTATTACTTCTCATTTATCGTTATCACTCTGGATATGTTTTATAATTGTTGGGGCTTTAATTTTAAAAATTGTTGGAACTTGTTCTCTAGAACGAGTCGGTCAAAATGTTGCAACAAGCGTAGTTGTTAAAGGGTTGCCTCCAGCTGCCTCCTTGCCCAAGCGAAAAGATCAACCTACATCTCAGTCTGGGTTGCCATGGACCGAAAAACATAGACCAAAGGTTCCAACTGATATTGTTGGGAATCAGTCAGTGGTATGTTTGTTGAGTGCTGCCATCCTAGCTTTAATTTCTAAAGATATCCCTCTATGCAAAGATGTCTTTATCTGAGAATGCTTTACTAGTAATAGCTGGTTAAATGCAGGTGAAGCAGCTTCATGATTGGCTGTCAGACTGGAATAAGAAATTCCTTAATACTGGTCAAAATGGAAAGGGGAAGAAACAGAATGATTCAGGTGCTAAAAAGGCTGTACTACTAAGTGGTAACCCTGGCATAGGGAAGACTACATCAGCTAAATTGGTTAGTCAGATGCTTGGTTTCCGGACAATTGAGGTGAAGCTCAGTGATCTTCCAGTTGTTTCCATTTCTTTCAGATCTTTTAGATCATCAGTTCATCCGGTAATGTAATTGTTTTGGTTTTTTCTTTAGTATTAATAACTACATTCATTTTACATAGGTTAATGCTAGTGACAGTCGTGGAAAGGCTGATGCTAAAATTGAGAAAGGAATTGGTGGAAGCACTTCTAACTCTATAAAAGAACTTGTTAGCAATGAAGCCCTGAGTCTTAACATGGAACGGTTAGTCTTTACTCTTTCGTGATGCTTGCTTCGGAGAGTTACATGAACGAATTCTTAATTGCTTATTACTTTTGCAGCTCTCAACGCCCAAAAACAGTTCTTATTATGGATGAGGTTGATGGTATGTCTGCAGGAGATAGAGGTGGAGTGGCTGATCTTATTACCAGTATTAAGATCTCTAAAATTCCTATAATCTGTATATGTAATGATCGCTACAGTCAGAAGCTAAAGAGTCTCGTGAACTACTGCCTACTACTAAACTTCCGGAAACCATCAAAGCAGCAGGTCCTTTTGATTTATTTTGTCTTATATTTGCATGCTAAATAAACGTAAATGAATGATTGCATCCATTTTAAATTCCAATAGATCAGATTTGTAGTTCATAACATGATGTATGACTGTTTTGGGGATGGAGTTGATGGGGGTAGATGTGGGTATTGACGAGCTTGGCCAGAATTTTTTTTCCACGGACATTGAAGTTAGTTTCCTGCGAGGGACTTGTGTACATTTTTATGTTGTTTTAAGATAGTTCACTCAATAAATTATGAAGTTGAGAGTATAATAGATATCGAATTGTCTCTTTTAGCATAGTTTGTAGGCATTCTATTGTAACTGAAGGTAAATTTCTTGATCTCACCATCTCAGAAGTTTGGCTACTTTTATAGACATGTCGTGTGTCAATAGCACCCAGAGTCGCAATTAGAACTTCAGATAATTATGGAAGTGTGCTTATATTGCTGCTTCAGATTTCAGTGATAGTTCGGTTTGTAAGAGAGTATTTTTCATTAATTTTTTTTCTAGCAAGAGAGGATGCAACAAAACTGGCCATGCATTTTGATCCTATAAGTCCTCCAGTCGTCATTATTGGCTGGAGAATGTGATTCATAGCAGTTGGTCTCTATTTGGCGCTGAGCTCTGGTTTGTGTATAGCTATAATCTGCTTATGTTATAAACTTGTGCTTGACCCTACAGACGATATATAAGAAACTGGTTAAAACTGGAAATTTTTATGGAGGATTTAGATGCTGTTTTAGTTGAAAATTTTAATTCGCTACAAAAAATATACGAACTTGTTTCTAAAAATCTTCTCCTAGCTTCCCAAATCTGTTATGTGTGCATCTATTTTTGATGAACATAGTAACAAAATAGCAAAATGAAATGGTAACTGTTGCTTTTGTACAATTGACTTGCTTATCATTTTGAGAAAACTATTATGCCAATTATAGATGGGGAAAAGGTTATCGCAGATAGCCAAGCAAGAAGGACTTGAAGTTAATGAGGTACTCTCTCGCAAAAACACTTTTTTTCTATCAAATAAAGGTATTGCTCTTTCTGTGACTTTCACGGCAATCTTAATTCTTATATCTAGCTGGAGTTCACATGGAATTGATAGTTGCATCTTTGATTGGATGCAATACAACTAAGGTGGAGATTCTTTGTAACCAATTATATGGTTATGAGGGCCTAAACTTGTGGAAGTTTGAAAATATCTATTCATAGTATTTTTTCATTAAATGAGACTAGTCTAATCTTCACTCACAGATACCTCCATTTTGCACATTAATGTTTTACCTTTCTTGCAATTGAAAAGTGTAATATAGAAGCCACAACTAATTCGTATCTGGCGCATTTTGGTTAATTGATGAAGTATTTTATTCTTCCCAGACAAATAATTCTATTTTGATCTATTCTCTGCTGACTTTTATCTAAAGATATGAGCCTAGAGGCAGAATGGAAATGATAAATACTCAACTGATCATCTTTGTTTCTGGCTCCCCAAAAGAAGAAAAGCTATTATCCTATTACTAGCAGGATGTGGAAAAGGTACCATAGACTTCATGGAATTAGATCCGTCGCATAATTTAAATTGGAAACTTCTTCATTGCCTATAAGCTGGAAAACGTGCCGCTATCTATATGAAATAAAATTTAACACTGCCTTTGTATGGAGTTAGATTTGCCTACAAAACCTGGTAAAGATACTGTAATGCAAGTGCCATGATTTAACACTTGCTTTAAATGGAGATCCCAAGCTGCCGGACATTTTCCTGATTGGTTCTCAGTTCATCTTGTAATGCTCTACATAATAATTTTTGTTTTGCATCACACCATGTATGGTCTGGAGTACTTCAGCTCTAAGCATGTGAACATTTTGTTGCACAAGACTTGGTCTTGTATGTTTGAATTATTGTAAGTTTTTTGGTATTAATGTTTATTTGTACTCAAAATAGATTACACGTGTGTCGATGCTGACATCCATGGGAAACTATTTTATAATTAATTTTATCTAAATATTTGTGTGTTATTCGAAGTAATATATATTTTGAAATTCTTGCATTTTAAAGCTAATTTCTTTTCTACATCTGAGCATACCTACAATATTTCTATATGTATTATATCATTTTCATTTCTATTATTTTTTCTTTTCTTCTGTTTACCTCTGTTTTGTGATTGTCTATCTAGGGATCTACTGAGATGATGTTTTGTTTCTAATCATAGATTGCACTTGAGGAACTGGCAGAGAGAGTTAATGGAGACATGCGTATGGCCTTGAACCAACTGCAGTATATGAGTCTCTCCATGTCTGTCATCAAATTTGATGACATTAAACAACGCCTTCAAAGCAGTTCAAAGGATGAAGATATATCACCCTTTACAGCTGTTGATAAGTATGTCTCACATCAATCGTTGTTTAGTCTCTTAAATACTAATCGTGTGTCTATACATCCTTTGTTCTAGCTATGCTATTTTCACGTGGGATAGTCTATTTACCTCCCTTTTGTTCCATGTCAGAGGTTCTAATTTCTTTGATAGATTGACTCCTGACTCATGATTCATTACTGGCAAATATGGTAGGAATGACAAAAAAACCGGGAAACCCGATACCCGCTGGGCGTTGCCCCGAACGGGGTGGGGATTACCCACTTAATCAGATATTCGTGTCAGGGACGGGGCTGCCCCACCCCATTTAATTTTTTTCCGTTTTATATTAGAATTCAATACTATGGAAAACTCAACAAAATTTAATTAGTTCTAATAGAAAATGGCAACTAAGATTATCAAAGAAATATAACAAACAATAAAAGTCTTAGTTTACCAAATATATTTGAATAATTTAATTTTTAAAAATAAATAAATTAATTAAAAAATATATTGTTGTCTCACTTTAATGAATGGGCGAAATAAAATGAATTATCAAAATCTTAAAATAAAAAAATTAAATGGGTAGTAAACGGGGCAAGGGCCCCGCCTCGCCCCGCCTTGCCTTAAATGGGTAACGTGACGGGGATCGGGGGAGGTTGCCCAGACCCGCTCCATTGCCATCCCTAGAATATGGCGACACGCGAGTTAAAACTGATGTGTCCACTAATTGCCCCTGTCGAAAAAAATTAAACAATCAAAAAACTTTATTTTATATAAAATAATAGTCTTTGCAACTCCCATTTCAACTAATTTGCCTAAGCAGCCTAACAAAGAGGAGAAGTACAAAATAGTGAGGAGAGAGATCGCTTTGCGGGGGAGTAGATGTCCAATCACGAATCGCTGCTCTATTATATCTTATCATTGGGAATCCATTAGGACCATAACATCTACAATTTTCTATAAGTAGAGCTCCTTACTAAAATGGAAACTATATTACAATTATCTACTAAATAAAATGAAGAAATTCCAGCTCCTAAGGTACATTTTGCTGATACAGGCTGTTTAATTTCAATGCTGGAAAGCTGCGAATGGATGAGAGAATTGACCTTAGCATGAGTGATCCCGATCTTGTCCCACTAATTATTCAGGTATGATGTATTCTCAAGATTAACATTTCATGGTTTACTGATCCATAAATCTCACTTTTTGACTCATCGTGCTAGTTGCACATGTTTTTCAGTTTGGAAATACCTGGTCTACCTTTTTTTCCTTTCCTTTTCTATCCTTTTTATGCTGCACAAACATGTTGAAATGTATGTGTTACAAACATCTTTGGACTAGCAGAAATTTGTTTACAAAGATGTGTGATGCATGATCATTATGTTTAGAGTTGAAGACTAAGTTCAAATAAATAGATGTGCCCCCTCTAACAGATTAAGCTTTTGGATGAGTTGTTTATTGTGGTTTGCGAGACAAAAACTTGGTGTTCAAGTCTTGCCTCACCAATTTGTGAAAATTGCGTTTTGAAGACTAAATCTGAATAAGTAAATGTTGTCCCTTCTTTAACAACTTAAGCTTTTAGGTGAGGTGGTGCAACATTGAGCAGAAAGGCATAAACTGTATAATTCACTTTTTGTGCTCTCCAAGGTTCAGAATATCTAGACTAATAGGAATGTAACTGCTGGAAAGTTTTGAAATCAGTACGTAATTGGTTTGTAAGATTTATGGTTTTATCCTTGTCTATCACACCTGTCTGGACCCCCATTGATCTTATGGATTTGAATTCTAGTTAACCTGCAAATTTTTTACCCGGATTCTCCCGAAACAATGTTTTCTGTCAAGCGTGCTGTTTGTGAGCTCATTTTTCTCCTTATCTCCAGTCTCATTCATTCTGCTTGCTTCCTATAACCTTTCTCTCTCTCCCCGTCCTCCCTCACCAAGATATTGGCCCAATATTCCCCAACATGTTCGTTCTTGTTATCAATTTAATTATTTTAAGATATTCTATTTGAGATGTTCAAATGACTTCTTATTTTTCATGAATGTCAGTGTACCAAATTTGTTTCTATGTAGTAAGTTTGTTCTTCTGTTTGTTGCTTCTTTCGACCTACTAATTTATATAGTCAATTGTCTTTTAAATCAATATTTGATTACATATTTAAAAAAAATAAAAAATCAGAAATCATATTTAGCTTATAAAAAATTGGTACTTGATGAAGTTTGTGCGTATTTGTGCATGTTAAATACTTGTCAATTGCAGGAGAACTATATCAATTATAGGCCAAGTTCAGCTGGGAAAGATGACAACGGAATGAAAAGGATGAGCTTGCTTGCCCGTGCTGCGGAGTCTATTGGGGATGGTGATATTATCAATGTCCAGATTAGAAGATATCGACAGTGGCAACTTTCTCAAATTGGCTCTCTTGCATCTTCTATAGTTCCGTAAGTTCTCTTGACTTAGTTTTAAAAACTGGTTAGCTTTATTTTTGATTGATTTTGCCATCATTTCTTTTGTGACAGCGCGGCTCTATTACGTGGTCAACGGGAAATACTTGAACAGGTGATAATTTGATTGTTGTTTCAATGGGTACTCTAATATGACTTGCTTTGTTTACTTTTATGGACTTTACTATTTCTACTTTTGACGTAGTCTATTATGCATCATGACAGTCTATTATGCATCATGACGACTTTGGTTCAACTCAAATTGAAAATTTATCCCATAATTATTTGGTGTCAGCGTCAGGGATAATTATTTATGTGAAGAATTACATCAGATAGCAAATTTTAGGGCCTAAAGATCTTTCTTGTGTTATATTAATATGCCCCTGTTTGAGCCCCATCTTTAAAATTTCATTTTTCTTTGAACTCATTTTCAACCAAAAATTCCCCCAATAAATAAATCCAAAATTTTTGTTTACTTCTTAACCACACATTCTCCAAAATATCGTATTACAAAATCTATTCCTAGTGGGGCTCAAACGTAACAGTTTTCTGTGCTATAATCTCTTTACTTGTATATTTGTCAATTTTTCTACCTAATAACACCTTGCTACCCACTTTCGGAGAGAATCCTATAGTGACGGAAATGTAAATGCTCTGGTTTCTAAAACTACTTAGGACTTGTCATTGGTCGAATGCCTCGAGTCTATTTCATTGACGTTGCACAAGTTTGATCATCCTAAGCTGTTTGTTGATGAAATTGTTGACATCATAATCATTCTGTAGAATTGTGAATGTTATATTATTTATAAACAAGTTTTATATGTACGGAGTTGGTACTTCTGGTATTGTCTATAAAAATACTTCTAGTTATATGCATTATGATTTCTTTTAGTGGAAGAAAAGATATGAATATGGAATACTCCATTGATATAGAATTTATAGAAGTAAAACAAATTTTTTTTGGAAATTTTATGATATCGTATTAACTTTCTTTATCCACTTTTTCACTGACTAGAGGTTTTTTGCTTTCCAGTTATGTGTGATTTTGTCATGCTTTTTACATTTACAAATCATTTGAAGTTTCTTGTACTTGGAATTTTGAAAACGTTTGATGCAATTTTAGATCCTCAAATGTTGATTTGGCATCTTGGTGTCATTTTTATATTTTGACCTTTCTTTGTGGTGTTTTCACTTGCATGATTTTGACAGTAAATTGATTGATGACTGATCTAAATTTACATTACCCTTATTAAGAAAATAATGTCTTTTGCAGGGGGAAAACAATTACAATAGATTTGGTGGCTGGCTGGGAAAGAACTCTACATTGGGAAAGAATTACAGACTTCTGGAGGATCTGCATGTTCACCTTCTTGCATCTCATGAATCCAATTTGGGAAGGTACGTGTTACACATTTATTTTGTAATAATTATTATAGCCATCATACAATTGGATTAAGCATACAAAAGATCTTGTTCCTGCAATATGAAAGAAAAAAAGCATGCCTAGTCTTCCAATACATTGATTCGCCGCTTCTCTTTTCCTTCTCATGCTATCGAACTTTAAATTGTTTGTCTGTCATTTTTACTATTATCTCACCTTTTGGATGTTTCATGTCTAGTTATTATTCACTTCCTTTAGTCCATTTTTTCACCCTTGCAACTCATCGTAATTGTTTTCCATTTTCTGCTTCTTAACAATTCTGCTGCTACCAAATGACAGGACAACATTGCGACTTGATTATCTTACTCTTATGATGAAGGAGTTGACCAATCCCTTAAGGGTGCTACCTAAGGTTGACGCTGCTCCCTGGTCGGTAGTTCCAAAAATGTGGTGATTTTGACCTTTTTAAAACATGCTTTTTTGTGGAATAATTGCCAGGATGAAGCTGTTGAAAAGGTGGTTGAGTTTATGGATTTTTACTCCATTAGCATGGAGGACTTTGATACAATTGTTGAGATATCAAAATTTAAGGTATATTTAATGGCATTTTGTATGAATGTACTTGAGATTCTTCTCATCTACTTATATTAAATATATATATTCATCAGGGGCACCCGAATCCATTGGATGGCATACAGCCTGCAGTAAAAGCTGCATTGACAAGAGCATACAATAAAGGCAGCTCATCACGTGTGATTCGGACTGCAGATCTCATCAAACTTCCTGGAATGAAAAAGGCCCCTAAAAAGCGGGTTGCGGCAATGCTCGAACCCATATCTGATCCTTCTGCGGAAGAAAATGGTGAAGAATTTGCTGTAAATGAAGAAGAAAACCTGTCTGACACGGAAGAACTGGGTAATTTCTCTCTCCAATGAAGAGAGAATCCTTGTTTACCTTTTCCTTTCTATTTTTAGATATGCTGTTGCATTGTTTTGTCATTATGTCTGCTTATCTTTTGACATAATTTGTTTTTTGTCATATTTTTCTTGTTGAAGAGATGATCTACATGAAATCAATCGTTCTACTTTTTCATACTTCAGGCACTTGCAAAGAAATATTATTGAAAATTATTTACTTTTTGCCTGTGGTTTGTATCAGAAGACTCAGCAAACGCAGAGAAGATGCTGCAAACAGATATAGAGAGTCTTAATTCAAAGGGTTAGTGACATACTCCAGTCTATATTATCTGAACTTTTTATTTAGTACTGGTTAAATTGAAAGGTTATTTTATTGCGGTTGTGCTACATGTACATAATGGTTTACATATACATGATGTGAGATATGATTGGGTCAAATTTCAACCAAATAAAACAAAAACTTCTCGACTCTCTTTTTGATACCTTATTATATGTAAACCATTATGTACAGCTATCATTGTTCTTTGATTATATTTTTTTTGCAACTGATCTTTTTTTTTTAGGCATCCAAGTACAGATGGACTTGAAGGGTTCAGGAAGCTCAAGTGCCAAAAGAGCACCTGCGGGCAGAGGGAAGGGAAGTTCTCAAGCGACCGAAAAGAAAGGGGGTCGTGGTTCTGGATCCGCATCAAGGAGGAAGAAATGAAAATCTGATGAACTCTGAAATAATCATACATAACCCATGCACGTAGCCTCATCTTCTTCCCTCCTTTTTTCGGTTGTTTTTGGGAGGGTCGAGGATGTTATTGCGGCTATTATATGGAGGAAATATTTTGGTGTTTACCTTCGATTGTTATATATTTTCCTGAACGAGCGAGGATGTATTTTGCACATGGGACGTGAGCTTGTTGCATTTCTTTACCTTTTGGTGCATAGTATGCTTTCCAGTTTTTTACCATATTTGCGATTTTGAGTTCCAAGTGTAAATTGGCTCAACAAAATGGAAGAATAGAAAACACCATTCAGATCTAATGACATCGAATCTGGTATTTTGGCCAACTTGTCCAGGCTCAATGTGCTCATGGATAGTGCAATCTCGACCATTTGATTAAAAGTCTACCCTCAAAATTCGAGGCGCTACACCAAATTATAGAACCAATGGTCTAAATCAATGACGTCAGACAAAAGGCTTCATGGCCGTGCTCATGGCTAGTGCAATCTAGACCATTTGATTAAAAGTCTCTCAAAATTCGAGGCGCTGCACAAAATTATAGAACCAATGGTCTAAATCAATGACGTCAGACAAAAGGCTTCATGGCCAGTGCATGAACATGTCATTTCAAAAGCAATCAACAGCTACGGCAAAGTTAGCAGCAACTTCCCAACTAAACCATATGCAGTTCAAAATTTGCCAATTTCCCACCTGGTGACATGCTAACAGACGACAACTCAAGTGTCCAGATATTCGGCATGAAGCCAAAACATGCAAATAAACCAAATCACAAGTCAAGACTTGATACTTGGGAAAGTAAAAAATTATCATTACAGATTAGTCCAAATTGAATAGTCGTTACTTATCCAGCGCATCAAATAACATAACCCAGTTCACTGCAATAACATGCTCGATGACATTCGTAAATAATTTTAAAATTAAATATCAATGTACAACTATAGCGTCCTAGGCATATTCAATTGAAGGTCCAAATGAAGAACGCTGTTCTCTTATTGCATCAGACTCTTGAAT
This sequence comes from Fraxinus greggii, assembly GCA_903798315.1. Taxonomy (NCBI): domain Eukaryota; kingdom Viridiplantae; phylum Streptophyta; class Magnoliopsida; order Lamiales; family Oleaceae; genus Fraxinus; species Fraxinus greggii. The sequence continues at coordinate 4,115 of CAIGRK010166074.1, read as the reverse complement.
GCTCTTACCCATGAGTATGAGTTACCATAACTTGAGACTGACTACGAACATTATCATCACAGAAACCGGGGTGCATTCACCTGATAAGAGAAACAATCAGACAACATAAATTTTATTACACGAACATCATAAAAATGATTCCAACAAGAAACACCAAAAGAGTTCTAGAAGTGATTTCACAAATAAAAAAAAACTTGTACTATGACCCCAAGAATGAATCAACTTCCAGTCCCTAAATGGACCATAGTGCTCAATGTGCACGCTACATGCTGTGTCAGAAACCCGATAATTTTTCCAGACGTTCATGCAAGCATTAACCTTTGAAATCCTAGTCAGCATTTACAAAATCTAGGAGATTCGGTTGCCGGATGATTCTTTAATGCCAACGGAAGCTAACTAATAGGATTGCTAGTGCAATCATATACTAGAAACTCAATTTATTGTCAACGAAGGAACGCTTTCCATCTTAAAAACTAATCGCCAACCCTGAGTTGATCTCCGTATTTCAAATGCAATGACAACAAAAGTAAAACATGAACATATCAAAGACTCTGTCATGACACTACCCAGAATGGAACTTACCATCAAAAGGAAACAAGACGAGTTTGATACAATTGCTGAATCAACACTTAGTTCGATGTAGAACTAGCAGCAGAAGGAGCCCATGTTTCTACCTCGGTCAAAGGAGAGTTTCCACCCATCTCTACAGTCTCACTTTCCACTGTATCTGAAGCCGAGTTATCATCTAAATTATTAGATATTGGAGCCATGTCGGTTCTACTATCTTCTGAAATCTCAAGATAATCCATCATGCACGATATAGTCGCAGTACCCGGGTCAACCTCTCTACGAACTTCAAGGCCGGGGTCACGCATTGAAATGTTGCAAGCAAAGTCAACCTCTCTATGAACTTCAGTGCCAGGTTCAGGCGTTGAAATATTGCGAGCAAACAATCTCTCCTTCCAGCCTCTTGTGCTCTTTGTTATGGACTCTTTGTATCTGGGGAAAAAGAAAAGGCACATAGCACATGCATTCATCAAGAAAAAATTTACTCCTCTGCCCTAAACAGAAATCCTTTCGGGAGTCAAAAGTATTTATAAGTGTTTTGGTTGTGTATAAAGATTTAATATCTGCACTGCCCCTCCAACAAACTTTATGCTCCTTTCGTTCTTGTTCTTTTTATGATTCTAGTCAAGTTGAAGGGCAATGAGAAGCACACATACTTCAAATCTCAAACTGGAAGCTAAGAGCATGTTTGTGAAATGTTTATAAACAGTTTAAATTGTAAATGAATAGAAATGAATAGTAAATAAGTGGATACTACTCGTGGATCCCTCGAAATGTGCGGATAAAAAGTGGCTTGGCACATCCAGAAAACTTGACATGACACAAACATAACACTAAGGGAGTAAAAAACAAGCAGCCCAGTTTTATGCTACCTCACAGATAATGCACTTAGTNCACTGCCCCTCCAACAAACTTTATGCTCCTTTCGTTCTTGTTCTTTTTATGATTCTAGTCAAGTTGAAGGGCAATGAGAAGCACACATACTTCAAATCTCAAACTGGAAGCTAAGAGCATGTTTGTGAAATGTTTATAAACAGTTTAAATTGTAAATGAATAGAAATGAATAGTAAATAAGTGGATACTACTCGTGGATCCCTCGAAATGTGCGGATAAAAAGTGGCTTGGCACATCCAGAAAACTTGACATGACACAAACATAACACTAAGGGAGTAAAAAACAAGCAGCCCAGTTTTATGCTACCTCACAGATAATGCACTTAGTTGAGATTTCAGAGTCTCGGAGAATGACTGGAAATCTGATGGTCCAGCTCTATCTTGACTAGTGGGGGAAGTCTGAGCAGGAAACCTCCTACAAGACAACATAACAAATAAGCTGCAATGAACAGAAAACTAAACTCATAGCCAACTCCTGAGGGAGTTGTAAACTTGAAACAAAGATCAAAGATATACCAATTGCTCGAGGAAGTTCCAAGTTGATTAGCAACAGCACCTGATACTGATGCTGTAGTGATGTGGTCAGCTTGGGAGAAAGATTGTGGGGTAATAAGCTGTGCAGAATCTTCTCCAAGGGTAATAAATGGTGAATTCGGGCTAGCTATCATGGCTGCAGGAAGTGGTCCAGGACCACCTCTCTGAGTGGGAGATAAAGCAGGCGAATTAGCAGAAGTTGGATTTGGATTACTTGAGAACACCAAAAATTGGGGACGACCTCGAGTAGAAGACCTACTCCTCCGACCTTCCCTCCTGGCAAGCTGACGAGCCCTTCCCATCGCAGCAGCAGCAGCTAAGTGCTGAATGATGCGCTCTTCAAGTTCAGAATCACTTGCACTAACAGGTACCTGCAACAAGTTGAAGAAAAAATCATATTACCTGATCTAGCCATCAAAATTAGGTCACTAAATTGAAAATGAAGATGAGAGAAATGTCCATAAAAATTAGGAGAGGATCACAGACATGCTGTAATTCGAACTCTCCCAGGGCTGGATGATGAAATATAGCTGTGTTTCTAGGTGGATTAATCCGCATATTTCTCTCATGTTCCACGGCATCAAGCAATTCCTGGCTGCCAAACAAACACATAATAAGGCCCCTCCTCAAATAAGAACATCGAGTAACAGTTTAGCAACTTCACAAGAAGGGAAAGGTCAAATTAGTTTACCTGCTGGGATCCTTCAGGCTGATGGACTGCCAACACATTGGGCACTGAGAGCTTCTCTGGCACCTACAGATATATCGCAAAAAAAGTTAAATCTTTACCACCACATTGGTTCTTATAGTAAAATTCTACGACAGATAGAACTAATATAGATTTTAAAAATTATTATGTTTCGATCTTCTGTAAAACAAAATGGAAAAATGGGTACTATCAAATAATGGCTTCTCTTGTTTACATGATGCTGAGGATGAAGACTGCTCACTAACTGTAAATTAAATGGCTTACATAGTCCAATTAACAATTAAGGGCCTCACTTCTGAGCAGACAGTTACTTTTTTCCATTTGACTAGGGAGAAATCGCCAGCTTATGAATAGATGCTGTGTCCACAAAATCACCTCCTCCTTTAAGCTCAAGAAATGTGAAACAGGTGATCAGCATAAGAGATGTAATTTTTCCTCCTTTAAGAATAGAATTAACCGATGTCTACAATGCCACTGAATCCATGGAGACGGATCTTCATCAGATAATTAGATCTAATCAGAGCTTGTCCGAAGAACATTGTCAGGTATAATTTTTATTCTTGAGTAATTTGAATGTTGAAAGCCAGAACTGACATTTTCTTTAAAACTTGTCTACTTTCAGTATTTCCTGTATCAGATCCTTCGAGGGTTGAAATACATACATTCGGATAACGTAATCCACAGAGATTTTAAGCCCAGCAACCTGGTGCTGAATGCTTATTGTGATCTTACAATTTGTGATTTTGGTCTTGCACGGCCTACTTTGTGTAATGAGTTCATGACAGAAATTTTTTTAACCAGATAGTACTGGGAACCCGAACTGTTGCTTAATTCCTTTGAAATATACTGCAGCAATAGACGTGTGGTCCGTAGGTTGCATCTTCGTGGAACTTATGAACAAGAAACCTTTGTTCGAGGGAAAGGATCACGTGCATCAAATGTGCTTGGTGACAGAGGTGATTTTTTTAATGTTTTTACCAATTTATAACTTAAATGAGCTGATTATCGAATTTTCACATAATTAAGCAGTGGTTTTTAGTTTTCACATAAAAAATTTCTCATGTTGATTACATGTTTTGTAGCTTCTGGCACTCCCACTGAATCTGATTTCGATTTCATCCTAGATGAGGATGCAAAAATATGTATCCGGCAACTTCCACGACATCCCAGACAGCTGTTAGCAAAGTTTTTCCCATCCATTAGCCATCGATCTAATTGTATGCCATGAGTGAACTAATCATGATTATGGATTATGACACTAATATGGTAGTTGGTACCTTGGATCATTGAATCTATTTATCAACTCCATTAATATAGACAACAAAAAGACACCTAATATAATATAAATTCAGTCAGCCCCTTTGATTAAACCATGTAAGTTTCCTTAACAAAGGAGTCGGCAACATTGATTT
>CAIGRK010166023.1:0-11869 GCA_903798315.1 Fraxinus greggii | reverse complement strand
CTTCTATAATCGTTCAAGTTGATCTTTTTGTCTACAGAATCGTCAATTATAAAATATATCCTAACAAGTTGTATTAAAAAAAATTGAAAATAGAAAGATTATTATAAAAGAGTTGTAAGAGTCGAGAAGTATTTTGGGATGTTATATAGATGTATTAGGAGTTTTTGGGTTCGAGTATGGAACATGGAGAAAGAGTCGCGAGATTTATGCTAGCATGTCGCCAACTGATGTTCGAGCGTCCAAAACAGAATCATTGTCACTAGCCTAGTGCTCGAGCGACGATATTTTTCAAGAAACCATAATTCGCAAGTTTCAAGAGTTCTATCTATCATATACTACCCAAATACCTCATATTATAAATACTCAATGTCCATTACGTTTTTGTGGGTGGTTGATCATTATAATACATCCTCATAACATCATTCCAAGATCCAAGAAGGTATATAAACATTAAGATTAAACCTTTGATTCTTGAGATCAATCAACCATAAGTTGAAAAAAATAAATTCAAATAATTTAAAGCACACACTTCTTAAATATAATCAAGAAGGTACTTTCTCAATTGTTTTCAGATGTTGCTAAAGATTGAGGGAGGTTGGACCAGAAGCACGAGAAGAATACAAGAACAAGGTGTTTTTGATGATCTAAGTGAGATAGATAATTCCAAAAGATTGGGAGCATGTGTGAGTAAAGCATGTTCCAACGGGTCTTGGAGATTTCTGGAATTGGATCAGTGAGTCTAGTAGGTTTTCTAGGTTGGATCATACTATAAGTTCTTATTGTCTAATGTGAAAGTTATGACTTGATCCCGAAGTTTTTAAACCTGTAAATGATTTTCTCCGTCAGCAAATTTTGTGTTATTTACTGCTTTATTTATTATTGTTACAAATCTACATAGGATAAAACTAACTTAATTGACCAAACATCTAAACAATTAAAAAGTGAATTATTGCTTTTAATTCATAATTTTTAATTCCACTTTATTCACCTATTAACCATGATTTTAAGGTCAAACTCGTAACTTCCAGAGGGAATTGAAGAAATGGGAGTGTGAAGAAGAGGGCAAGAAGAGGTGGCGGCATTATAAACAAAAGCGGATGCTTGGTTGTGGCGGGGTGTCTGTGAACAAACGCGAAAATTCCAAAGCCGAAAGTGCACAAAACAAGAAGTGAAAAGAGGATGAGAAAAGGGATGTCCTTTATCGATCGAAGGCCATAACTGTTGGAGATCTGGATGTACTGTATTTGGTCGTCGTTTGGTTCAGAGGTGGAGGATGTAGTGGTGGGTCAAGTCTAGGTTACGGGTGGGAGAGGAGGGGTTGGGTTGTTGTAGGGTTATGGAGGATGGAGGAGAGCTTGTTTGGGTCTTTACTATTGTCCATTGGCCGTGCCGATGCCAGCGGAGGTGGTAGGAGGTGGCTAAATATTTTTGAGTTGCCACTTGAGATCAGGCTTATCAAAATGATGGAGATTATTAGGAAACATATTATTATTAGGAAATTCAATTATTATTAGGAAAGAAAGCCAATTTGATTAAACAAATTGACAAGATTTATGTTTGGCTAGATACAAAACATACTTTTTAAACTTAATTGGAGCAAATGGTCCCAAATCTTTGCCCCAAATTATGTTTTGGTCCAAACCTTTAAATATAACGTAAATGATCCCAAACCCTTTTTATTTTGAGTTATACTACATGTACAGTTAGTTTGACAGAAATTTAAATTTCAATTACTCAAATAAAGTACCAAAACGTATATTGCCTCATCATCTGTCAATAAAGGTGAAAAACAATTTCTGAACTAGGTTAATTGTTTAATTTTTGACGCAATTCAATTGTCATTATTTTGTTTTTATTTCAAGGAACAATTTCATCAAATGACTTTCTCCACCAAAAAAAAAGAAAAAAAAAAGAAAAAGAAAAACGAAAAAAGGGGGAGGGAGAGAGGGAGAGGGAGAGGGAGAGGGAGAATTTTAAAATAGATGAAAGGTTCATCTTCTTCTCCCACTCCCCATCATCATCTCCCATCATACAATGCCATCATTGATAGTGCACACTCATATACATTTGAATCGTCGGAAAATCAAGAAAGTTTTTTTTTTCTTTTTTTTCCTGTTCCATATAAGCAACAGGATGAAAGACAACATAATATCTCCGATGATCGTCGTATCTTTTAAACTTGAAGTACTTTGGATGGAATGATGAATTAAAAATTTAGCAGTCTAGGTTACAAAGATACATAGCTAAAATTTTGCAAATAATGCAGCCTGTATCCTCCTCATAATTAGATTTTGCAACCCCAATTTCATCTTCTTCATTGTGTGCGCTTCTTCCAACTCCAATTACATGCCCATTATCATTTTTATATTATTGGTTTTTAGAAAATTAATTGAAAAGATTGTTCTTTTCATATGCCAAGAAAACTCAATATTTATTTGAAGGAAATTTATGACACATGTCAACTTGTTTATGCATTCACAATATCATATTAACAAAAATCAATATTTTTTTTACTTTAGGTGTAATATTAGAGGCACCAACAATTATCTGTTATGGCCAACAAGGAAAAGATTATTGGAGAGTACCTCATATTAGGTCGTCCACCACTATGAGGTCCTCTACATTTATGATGGGTCATCTACTGCAACGAGACCCTCTTACGTCCACTCTAGTCTTGGACCACTATGAGGCCCTCTACTCGCATCTTAGGGCGTCTACCGCTATGAGGCCATTTACATTAATGTTAGACCGTCTGCTGCAGTGAGGCCTTCTACTTGCATCCTAGGTCGTCGTCCGATATGAGGCTCTCTACATTCATGCTGGGTCGTCTACTGCAACAAGGCCCTCTACGTCCACGCTGGCCTTTGACCACTACAAGGCCCTCCACTTGCATGCCAAGATGTCTACCACTACGAGATCAATGCAACACTTAACCATAAAAATATCATTGAGCCGGATGGGAACCATTTAACGGTTATCATGGACACAACCATCCGGTGGATAGGTTGAGGCCCTCTACTCAGAACGTGGGGATGGTGGGAGGTGCTACGTAGGATACGTGACATGATATTCACCCAGCAGTTCCAAGACACTTATAAATACTCTAAGGCGAGACATGTATGGACTTTGAAACTCTGGCTATCTGAATACACAATCCATCTTTTCTTCCTAAGACTAAGTTCTTAAACCCCTCACTAATTTCCACACCGGAGGTAAAATGGGGGAGAAAGCTTCAATCTTATTTCACATGTAGCATTTGTTCATCGGAGTAACAGAAGCACCTTGTACTGCGAGGAGGACGCTGAGGCTTGTTTCCTAACCATTTCAACAAGAAAAAAGTTCATTCATATTTTTCTTTTTCAAATGAAAATGTAACCCTTTTTTTTTGCTATATTTTTTAGTAAATTGGAATGTATAATATTGAATCAAAAGTAAATGTTTGTGTGTTAACTTTTTAATAGGTGTTGGAGCTTGTTCTTGAAGATCTATGGAAGGAATATCCTTATATAATTTCAGTGATAAGACTTTCGTATTACAATATCGATTGAATTATCTAAAATTTGAAATACAGTGATGGGTGAAAAGTAGTTATTGTTCTGTAGTAGTTTCTTAAATCTATTTTATTAGTGGGTTGGGATGGCATAGGTGGAAGTAGATGACCCTTGTTTGAGCATCATTATTTGGTAAAGAATGCATTTTTGAATAGTAGGTTGATGGAGAATGTATAATTCAAAAATAAAGAAAAGTTTTGGATTTGCGTGTAATATTATTTCATTAAAGTATGCGTGGTTGAAAAGAAAAGAGAGAAAAATGTATTTTTAAAATAATGAGGGATCAAAAAAGGGCGAACTAATTTTTTTTTTTTTTGGTACAATTTTTGTTGAGTGAATAGTCATTAATGAAATTGCCTCTTGAATTAAAAAAAAATAAAAAATTGAGGCAATTGCATTACACCCACAAAACTAATGGTTCTTTCGGATGGATGCCATCCAAAATGATCATTTGTGCCAAAAATGAAAAGGTTAAGAATCATAGGGAATGTATGTTGTTATACACTAAATTTTTTATTTAGTTACCAACATATATTATAGTAGTAACTAACGAGTACGTTATTTTATATTGTTAATGAACTAGGAAAAGTAATTTCATTGTTAATATTTAATATTTATTATTCCATTTAGCCCTTGTTTGGTGGTATTTAAATTGGAAAAAAATATGTTTAGAATAGCATTTTTTTAAAAATGTGTGTTTAAAAAATAGAGAAAAGTTTTGAATTTACGTGTAAAATATTTCATTGTGTGAATGTGTCATTGAAAATGAGTATGAAAAATAAATTATATTAAATTAAATTAAAGGTCACAAAACAGGGGCTTAGTGTCACTCATTAAAATTTTCATCCGCTGCATAATATTAAATATTTGTTCATTGTTATTTATTTATTGATGGGAGTTAAAAATTTTCTCTTTTATTATTATATATATACTTTGGCTAAATCTTTTGTTTTTTCCCCGAAATTATAGCAAGGGAAAACAAAATTTGTCTAGAAAGGAGAAAAAAAACAGTCAAATTATAAGTGTATACATTTCTTTTGCTTATAAGCATCTCTAGAACAATACAAAGAAGATTTATTTAATTACGAGTAAGAATATAAGTACATTAAAACAATTAATTAGCTGTTTTTAATGTCGTTCAATTCAACGAAGACCTAATCTGCATGGTGTTACCTCACATTTCACTGCTCAAAGTGGCACAAAAATTTCAAAAATGCACTATAATTTGAGCTTAAATTATCTAGAATCATAGGGAATGTATGTTGTTATACACTAAATTTTTTATTAAGTTACCAACACATATTATAGTAGAAGTCACTAACGAGTACGTTATTTTATATTGTTAATGAATTAGGAACAGTAATTTCATTGTTAATATTTAATATTTATTATTCCATTTAGCCCTTGTTTGGTGTTCTTTAATTTGAAAAAAAATATGTTTAGAATAGTATTTTTTTAAGAATGTGTGTTTAAAAAATAGGAAAAAATTTTGAATTTACGTGTAAAATATTTCATTGTGTAAATGTGTCGTTGAAAATGAGCATGAAAAATAAATTTTATTAAATTAAATTAAAGGTTACAAAACAGGGGCTTAGTGTCACTCAATAAATTTTTCATCCGCTGCATAATATTAAATATTTGTTCATTGTTATTTATTTCTTGATGGGAGTTAAAAATTTTCTCTTTTATTATTATATATACTTTGGCTAAATCTTTTGTTTTTTTCCCCGAAATTATAGCAAGGGAAAACAAAATTTGTCTAGAAAGGAGAAAAAAATGGTCAAATTATAAGTGTGCACATTTCTTTTGCTTATAAGCATCTCTAGAACAATACAAAGAAGATTTATTTAATTACGAGTAAGAATATAAGTACATTAAAACAACTAATTAGCTGTTTTTAGCTGTTTTTAATGTTCAATTCAACGAAGACCTAATCTGCATGGTGTTACCTCACATTTCACTGCTCAAAGTGGCACAAAAATTTCAAAAATGCACTATAATTTGAGCTTAAATTATCAAAAAAATTCAAAGCACTACAAAAGCTCCTATAATCTAGAGCAAAAAGATGAGCAAAATTCAAATATTATATCATTTACTTGGAATTTCTCTCTACAACAGCCAACCATAATATCTGCAAATTAACAAAACGAGCAATTTACAGTTTCCCAAACAAAAAGCTAAATAGCTAAATGTTAGATACTACAAATAATTTAATGAACAGGATACAAAAGATTTGTAATTCTAATCCACATTAATAAGTTATACTCCAAAATTTGCTGCCTCTTTTCTGTTGTCATGAAGCTCGACTGGCCTCGTCCCACTTGCTCTTCGGTATCTCCCCAGAATCAGCAATAATTACTTTTTTTCTAGGCTTCCCACTGTAGGTTCCGGCTCCACCCTCGATGGCATAAACAGTATCCATGCCTTCAATGACACTGCCAAAAACGACATGCTCACCGTCCAACCTGTGCAATTATCTTAGTAGTGAGAAGAAGTTCAAGATGACATGTTGGGCTAAGCTTAAAAAGTTACTTTGCAAATAGTATGAGTTACTGAACCATCAAAGCTTACCAGCTGGTCTTCACCGTGGTAATAAAAAACTGTGAACCATTGGAATCAGGTCCGGAATTCACCATGGAAACAACACCTGCAACAATTACGCGTGGCAAAATATGAGAGAGATAAGGAGAGAGATAGTCATAAAGAAAGATTATAAGTTTCCTATACAGCATCAGTTTTAAAGTCCATCGCATGAACCAAGACAAAATAGATAAGTTACAGAAGATCATGCAGACCAGGATGAGAATGCTTCAGCTTGAAATTCTCATCATGAAAGGTGTCTCCGTATATAGACTGATTCCCTCTCCCATCTCTATAGACGATATCTCCACCTTGTATCATGAATCCAGGTATAATACGATGAAATGGCGTTCCCTTGTAGTGGAGAACTACTCCATTAACATCCTTTCCCATCTCCCCTGATACCACAAAAAGCAAATTACGTGAAGGAGATGAAAGAAAAAAGAGCAGCCTACATATCTTAAGTGTCTATTAATAATATAGGACACTGAAAATACCCGTGCACAAAGCCCTGAAGTTCTCTGCAAATAACACAGATGATATAATCAGGAAAAAGATGTAATGAACCATATAATATGATATGTGGGATATTATATTAGCTAAATATTCCTGCTGAGCATGAAAGGATTTTAGCACAAGGCTGAAGACATACCCACAGTCTTTGGTACAACTTGACCATATAAACCAATTGTGATTCTTCCTGTAGGCATTCAGAAGAATATTAAAAACTTGAATGTACGAGTGAAAACAATATTACATGCACAATACAACTCTAGATTATCTCTTATTCACTATGTGATGCCAAATAAGTTTTCTAATTTTCAAATTTCACATGGAAGATAATCAGGAGAATTTGACACCGTGATGAACTTATCAGTTCATAATCCACTTCACAAATAGATAAGTAAAAATCATAAAACACAGTATGGAAATTTCACAAGCACAATGGCCGATGGTGAAACTGTTCTACAAAAAATTTCAACCTATGACACCAACAGCCAATTCTAGTCCCGCAAGAGAAGTGGAGAGTTCCTGCCTGGTTCCACATAAGTCCAGCTAGACTTTTTTCCATAACTAAAACCATAGACTAAAGTACTGCTGACCTTACATGGAAATCCCAATCCCTCACTTTAGAAAAAGGGAGAAAAAATTATGCACGTTTTCCTCCATTCCATCAATTTTTTTCTCCTCTCTCTAGATGTGGCCATTCTTTAGGCTGTTTGAGGTAAGTTAATAAATCATAAATTTGAAAGTAACACAACCATCCATATTTTGGATATTTGAATAACCTTGGCTAATCATTTTATATAATTTTTAGTCACTCAACCAAAAATCTAGAACTCAACCATACAAAAATTGGAGTATACTAGTCAAGAAGATGGTTTCAAAGGTATGGGGTTGTTTGAGCCCCATTTTTTACAAAAATGCATTTTACAATAATGTTATGATGGAGAATGTGTGGTTAAAAAATAAGGAAAAGTTTCAGGTTTTGTATAATATTATTTTATTAAATAATGGGTGATTGTAATGTGGTCAAATCACTGTTCAAGAATGTATTTTGAAAGAAAAATAGGGCTCAAACAAGGGCTCTATATAGAAACTTCATCGCGATACCACCGTCCTTCTGTGGTAGTGGGCATAAATGAATTGACCAGACACCAAAATATGACCGAGGTGACGAGGCAGAAAGCAGAATACGATTTGCTTCAGAGACTGCAAATTCAGTCAATATTTAAACCTACAGACAGCTGAAGGTTAACAGATTATATCCCTTGCTCATTCCAGTAACCATAGAAATTAAATGTTTTAAGCCACTTTTAAACGGACAAGACATGAAAAAATGTAGCCTATTTTTCAAGTGGGTGCAGGGTGATCAGAGCCATTGCAATAGATATCTGCTCAGTTTCAGAAGATATATGATAATAAATAAAAAGGACAAGGAAAAAAGAGGTATCAAGAACTGGGATGCTTTTGGGTGTCATATTCAACAGCAACTATGAGGCACAGTTAATCATGAAACAGCTCTAATGGAAAGTGGAGTTAACATAAGCAACAAGTAAGACTAAGATATCTTGAGACAAATCAGTTTTCAGGAAATAACATTTTAACTTTGAAAAGTTACCAACAATCCTAGAAAAGATTATCTTTGAGGTCAAACACACAACAAAATGGGGATGTCATGCACCTGTAGTTATTAAAAGCAACGAATGCAAAGTGAAGACTGAATAACATTTAGACTGGACTAAAATGGTAATTACTACTCTATTTTGGCAAGAAAGATTCAATGAAAGTTTAGCATCTTAGTACTTAACAGAGGAAAACTTGGATGACTGAGAAACTAGACCTTAAACACCTTCCAAATAAACCAAAATAAGTAATAATTTTCGAAGCAATTATAAGGCTCCATTTGATCCCCATTTTTTCCTCATTATAATGAGAAATATGACCGTTCTCATTATAATGAGGAAAAAACGGTCATATTTCTCATTATAATGAGGAAAAAATGGGGATCAAACACACGCTAAAATGAAGTTAACATGCACAATAAAGTTAGCATGCACAAGAAGACTGTAAAGGGCTCATACCCAGGCGTTGTTTGTCTATGTCAACATCTAAAAATACTTTATTGGTGATTTCACAAGCCTCTTCCACTTTAGCTTCCTCCTGGAAATTAAAGAAATAAAACATTTTGCTTAAACAAAGGCAAACACTGGAAAGTTTGAGAAGATATTAATTAATTGAAAAAATGATCTATAAGAGTGTGGCAATTTATTTGAAAAAACCATGTCAACGAGTTGAAAATCTCTGCACCGAACAAACACTATTCAATTGTAATGATAAGAAAATCGACAACCTTGAGTATTAGATAAAGCTCTATTAGCTTTGTACACAGACCCTTCTGAAAAGCCATTTATTATTAATGCTCTCTGCGCAGCCCCAACACTAGGCAGTCATATATTATGGATGGGGGCAGAGAGTACATGTGGAATGATACAGAAAACAGAAGAACAATATCCGTATGCTTCTCAATTTGGAGTCTATTTGATGCAATTATGTTGTGGCACATTTATTTGGATCCCTAGGAACAAAAAAATAATCTAATCACGATAACTGGAAAAAAAAATTCAGAAAGCTCGCGAGAAAAATCCAAATCCACACAAACATATTAGTGTATTTTTATATCCATGGGTGTGTATATATACGCGTACACAAACACATACTATAATGCCCCAAAATATTTTGTAGTCGTTAATTATGAAAATTAGGACCCTAGTGCAAGATGATGAAAGTTAGGGAATAAATTTTTTTGTAACAACTCGGATCTCTATACTCAAGCCGTTATATCATACGTTCTGTCCACTTTGGGTGGACCTATGCCCACTTACTCTCTCACGGTTTTCTATCGCGTCCTTCAAAATTCAAATCCAAGATCTCTGTCTAATGAGAGACTTAAGTTGAATCTTGATACCAATTGGGCAATACACATACAGAGAATGAGAGTTACTCATGACAAATGATGCTGCAAAATAATGCACGGCTAATCCAAAAGTTAAGGATTTGCCCTGATATGTCTTGACAATTTCTTGTATTCTAGCACGCGCTTCACATATTGCAAGATAAATATAGTTTTCCTTTTAGTCCTTACTATTTCACTTTTAGCAAACAATATCGTTTAATGTACATTGACTTTGGCCATCACGAGAATACGATTGTAGAGGAATCCCTAACCACGACCCACTCATAATTCCAACTCAATCTAAAGTAGATTGATGTTTATGATATTCATATATTCAATCTTACTATGTCGACTAGAAATCCTCAGGGAATTTCCCTCAAAGATACTACAAATGAACGGAACATCAGGTATTGTTTGATCTCTTCTATTAAGCTTCTTCATGGTCATTATAGAGGACACTAAAGTTATTTATCCATGTAGATATAATAAATTACTCCATCTAACTGTATCAACTAGCAATCCTGAGGCAATTTTCTTTCAACAATCCTACGAATGGAACAAAGCATCCAATCCCATTTGATCTCTTCTCTTAAGCTTCTTCACGGACAATATAGAGGACACTCAAGCTATAGATCTGTTCATCCTCATGAAACCTGTGTTACCCCAAGGTCCAAAAGATTAGAGAACTTCACTTTAAATACGGAGTAATAACTTAATTGGCAGCATAATTTCACAAAAAGGAAAAATAGTAGGTATCTAATTGGGTTATGTAATGTGTCACTAAAGCATGACCATTTGCAGCCTGTGTTGCTCAGATACTGATGTGGAATATATTATTATTCAGAGTGATCTCTTCTCTCTGGGCAGTTTTTTTAGAAACAGTATTTGCCAAATTCGTTTATATATTTTTTTGTTGCATGTAGTACGTAATTAATTTTTTGACCTAGTACGTTTGCTCCTAGAAGGCCAGCAACTTCATACTTAATAATACCAACTTACACATGAAATGAATCTTTTAAAATGTTTAACATCATAAAGAAAAGAATGGACACCTGTACGCATTAAATTAGAATTCTTCCCAAACTCGATTTCCTTTCAATACCAAATCCGTTTGCTCCCCTTGTTTAACACTTCTAATCAGATATTGACAGTCAAGAACAATTAAAAATCTCAATTATTATCTCCTAGTTTTGTGCTAAGATTTGTCATAAGCTACCTTTTAGTAGCCTTGCAAACACACTTCTAGGAGGGAAATCAACCCAAGGAAATATAGACCAGCAGTCGAAAAATTTCCAGTAAAAGTCAAGGCCTATAACTTTTGCAAACTTCCATTAGAAACTATTGAACAGGAACTGAATCCTCTAAATTGTTTCAATTTACTAAATGCAATACAACTTCTAAGAAATACTTTCCACGTATCCGGTAAATTTTCCACCGTCAACTTAATTTACATTTACGCGTTTTAATGGCTAAAATTAAACTTAAACAATTCCTCTTGCTTTTCTTTTCATTTCTTTATTGGGTTGTTCTTGCAACAAAAGAATAAAAATTGAAACTTGTTTTGAGACATTTTAATTTGAAATGATCATAAAAAATCCATCAATATTCCCAATCCACAATTCCTTCGCAAATTACACGAGAAGCCCAAATGATAAAGTTTTTCAAATCCTATGGGCACCGTGGTTCAATTGACAGTGAGATCTCTTGACACACTTTTTCTTTCTTCTATTTCTCCACAAACATTCAGCTATTTCGACTCTTCTCTAATCTCTTCTTCTCATCGATCATTGATGAGGAACAACTCCTTTCTCTATAGAACTTGACATATACAAATACCAGTGATCTAAAAAGAGTAAAACGTGACTAGGTGTGGAGGTCAAGCTTCAAGCTTTACGAGATTAGGCGAAACTTACACGTAAAAAAGCATTTTTTTATTTTAAATTTTTAAAATATGTTCCGTGGACTCGGGTGCGAGTGTCGGATACCGGTACATATCTAGGAGTCGGATCCTTCTCATTTTAAAAATTAAGATACTGGGATACGATTAAAAACGATCCGAATTTTGGATACGAGTACGGGGATACGTCTAACAAAATATTTTTAAAAATGACAAAGCAATTATTTTATTTTATTGTAGTATAAGTATTTTTAGTTTTATAATTAATAATATTGAATTTTTGATTTTTAATTACTATATAAAATGTTGACATAAATAAAAAAATAAAATTTATCATAAAATGAATTTAAGCAATTGGATTATAATTTGAAATTAATTTAAATT
>CAIGRK010165920.1:0-10188 GCA_903798315.1 Fraxinus greggii | reverse complement strand
GATATTGAAGAACAAGCTGGAGTGGTTTCGCCTTAACTAACACCACCATTGACTCCACCACCAAGACACGGTTCATCTTCATCATCCTCAAGTGAAGGGCCACAACGATGTAGGAGTCTCGTGAGATTTGTGACGAAACGAATGAGTTAACTCAACATTTTGGAGAATTTATTCTTTTTTTGTCTGTTTGCCGATCATGCAATTGTAGGTTTTGATGCCAATCAAGATGAGAATAGGAAGAAAGCCAGGGATGAAGAAATCAAATCCATAAAAAAGAATGATACTTAGGAATTAGGCTTACTTTCTAATGGTAAAAAGCCTATTGGAGTAAAGTAGATTTCAACGAAAAGAAGACTGTAAATAGTTAAATTGAGGGATACAAGGCAATATTAGCAGCTAAAGGTTATAGCATAAAACATGGTGATGATTATGATGAAGTATTTGCACCTGTGGCTTGTTTTCAAAAAATCAAATTGATTATCACTATGGCAGTACAAAATTGATGGAAGATCCATCGAATGGATGTAAAATCAAACTTGTTGAATATTTTCCTACAAAATGATGTAGACATACTACAACCTCTCTGTTATGTTGAGAAAGGGCACGAAGATAGAGTGTTGAAGTTGAAGAGAGCTTTGTATGGACAAAGAATTTGAAATGACTGATATTGGGCTAATGGATACTATCTTGGCATTGAAGTAAAGCAATAACAAGATGGAATTTTCATTTCTCAATAAGTCTAGACAAAATAATTCTTGAAAAGTTCAAAATGGATGATTGCAAGCCAGTTAGCACCCCTGTTGATTGTGGAGTAAAATTATCGAGATTTGATAGCATTGAGAAAGCTGATTTGGCTCTTTATAAGAGATTTGTTGGAAATTTAAGGTAAAAATGTACAAGACCTGATATTTAGTTTAGAACTGATCTTGTTGGTACATGGAAAATCTGACCATGACACATTTGAAAGCTGCAAAGAGAATTCTATGATACATCAAAGGTACCATTCGCTATGGTTTATTTTATTCATAGTCCAATGACTTCAAACTTTTTGGATATAGCGATAATGATTAGGAGATATGGATGATAGAAAAAGTACAAGTTGTCAGGTTTTTTCTGAGAGATACGACTTTTACTTGGTCTTTGAGGAATCAATCTATTGCTACAATCTGAAGTTGTGTTGCGGTTGCATATTGCATTAGTCAAGCGATATGGCTTTGAAATTTGTTAAAGGAAGTTCATTTACAACAATGTGATCCAATAGAGATTTTTGTTGATAATAAGTCAGTATTATCACTGGCTAAAAATCCCATTTTGCTTGATCGAAGCAAGCATATCGACATGAATTATCATTTTGTTCGAGATTGTGTTGATAAACAATATGAGGAGTTAGAGTTTGGGAAGTCTCAAGATTAGATTGCTAATATTTTTACCAAGCCATCGAAGATCAATACATTTGTGAAGTTTCGAAGTTTGTGCGGAGTTACCATAAATCAAGTTTAAGGAGGGGTGTTAGAATGGTTATGCATTGTTGAGATACAATACGTGTATAATGGATTCATGTACTAGTTGTTTAATGTATTTTAATATTTTCATGATTCATTTTAGGAGAAAGAATGTAATAATAATGAATAACTATACTAGATTAGGTACATGCTTTGTAAAGCCTATAAAATGTTTGTGATTCTAGCATTTTTGTAATAAGCCAATTCAAGAAATAAAAGTTGAAAGTTCTCTTGAATTTATCATCTCCTCTCTTAAAGTTGTTTCATCTCCAGGTTTCCAACAACTAGCTCATGTACCATCCATCGCAAGCTCTGTAGTGATGATCTTTTTTTACCTTTTTCTACTTTTTTTCGACCGGCCTAAGACTGAGTAGACATGATTGAGCTGAGGTTATTTCCTATTGTACTAGTATGCTTGACTATGCCCCATAACTGGCTTCTTGGAGTAAAGAATGTAGTAGGCTTTTCAGCCATGACCGAAACCATTGCATGATATTTATTAAAATTACTTGGAAATGCGTTTAATGACATCCTTTTGAGTATGGCTTCTACTATTCCTGGTGCTCATCAATTATTTAACCATAGACATATTTTAACTAAGAAGCTGAAAGAGGGTATCCAGAGAAATTGCAATAATCGGTCATTGTCCTGGAATGTTTTGACAATTAATTATATGAGTCTATCTTTCTGTTAAAAAATATAACCAGAAGAAGCGACAATGCAGGATCAGAGGAACATATTTTAAAGTTGTAGTAGAATCTGAGGAACAGGTAGAACTCTCATTCTCGAGAACATGGGATACCTCGGTCGAAGGCAAGCTTGCTCCATTAAATATAGACAAAAGGTTATGAAAACTTTGTAATGTATTGAAATGCTGCTTACATGTTGAAATCATGTTGACAGTGAGGGAAATGATTGCCAGGTTTGTGATGCTTCGCGGTTGCTCCGGCTTCTATTCATATGCCATTTACGAGCATTTGGAGGGATGGCCCGGTTTTAATCTTGACGAAACAAGAATTGCATTTAAGCTTCGGAAAGACAAGTATAACATCTATTTCACCCATCTTTTCTATCAGTGATTCTAAATTCCCTGTTAGAAGAAAATTTGATTTTCTCAAGTAAAACCGAAATCTTCATTCGTTAATAATTTTACAAGATTTTACTAATTTGAATGAATATATAGGTTTCACTATATGGCCATGGCAGATAACAGGCAACGGTATATGCCCTTACCAGATGATCGTTTACCGGGACGAGGCCAACAATTGGCATATCCCGAAGCCGTCCTTCTTGTGAATCCTGTGGAGCCAGAATTTAAAGGAGAGGTGTTATACTTTTTCATGTTTTTTGATTGTATCTGTTGAACGCTTCAACCATCTCATATCATTGGAAAACCAATTGTTGTTCAACGAGGGAAGTCTAAACATTTTACGGCATTTGACCACCATCATTTTGAGTGACCCAATCCCCAGGCTTAAGAATGACATTTTTCTCGCCAACAATCACGCTCTCAATGTGACACTCTCATTGCTAATACAACTTCTTGGA
The DNA here is from genome assembly GCA_903798315.1 of Fraxinus greggii. Classification (NCBI taxonomy): domain Eukaryota; kingdom Viridiplantae; phylum Streptophyta; class Magnoliopsida; order Lamiales; family Oleaceae; genus Fraxinus; species Fraxinus greggii. Next base: position 7,138 of record CAIGRK010165920.1, on the reverse strand, counting down.
TTGGGAGGAAAATCAATTAGTGTCCAGTCAGGGAAGGCTTAATCTTTTATGACATTCGACCACTTCGAGTGACTCATTCGTGAACTTAAGAATGACATTGTTGCTCCCCAACAATATCATATTCTTAAATGTGTATATTCACCTTCTATTTTGCTCTTTAATTAACTCAGGTGGATGATAAGTATCAGTATTCATGCGAGAACCAAGATCTCTATCTTCACGGCTGGATATGTATGGATCCACCTGTTGGGTTTTGGCAGATCAGTCCTAGCAGCGAGTTCCGATCAGGTGGACCTCTCAAACAAAATCTTACTTCGCATGTTGGCCCAACTACTCTCGCTGTAAGTATGTACTATTAAGTATTTAATTAGTTAATAGCAGCCACATAACTCGATCAATACGGTATGGTATGTTCAGATGTTTATTAGTGCACACTACGCTGGGATCGATCTAGTGCCTAAATTTGGGGAAGGTGAGCCATGGAAGAAAGTCTTCGGTCCAGTTTTCATGTATCTAAATTCTAATATGGAAGGTGACGACCCGCTTTCTCTCTGGGAGGACGCAAAGAAACAGGTTCAATGTACCTATCAACGTCTAAATATGCACGATACATATGATCGGAAATTCATAAACAATAATCAATCAGGTGTTGGAAGAAGTTCAAAGTTGGCCATACAGTTTTCCAGAATCTGAAGATTTTCCAGCTTCAGCTAAACGGGGCAATGTTAGTGGCATATTACTAGTCAAAGACAGGTAACTGCATTTCTAGATCGATTTTCATTCCACTTTTGAATAAATCAATTGATATCATTTGGACTCTATTTCTAGTCTAAACTTTTTAAAGAGATTATCAAATTCAGGTATATTAGTGATAATTATGTTCCAGCAAGAGGTGCATATGTAGGCTTGGCTCCACCCGGAGTTGAATCTTGGCAAAGAGAATGCAAGGTGATTTCTTCATGAATACCATCTCCTAGTGGAGTATTTATTAATACTGATAATTAAAAACTAAATACAAACTTACGAGGGGACGTGCAACCTGACCTCTAGCCAACAACGGTGTAATCTTCAAAATTGGGGAAAATAGTAAAAGAAACCAGTTCATATCTCATGTGCCCTTATTCATGCTTCGCACAATCATCCATCTCGTCATAAACTTCTTAGGCTCCTCATCCTTGTCCTCCTCAGAGTATGCCAATATATGTCCAAAACCAATTTTGGGAATGTCAAAACCCTTGTCAATCTCTCATGCATATACTCAAATGCATCTCCTGCATATTGAAAGTTGTGCGCAGTTGGAACGCAGCTATCTGCGCCTGCCCTAAGTAAGGTCCTCACGCCACCTGAATTAGATGGCGGATGGACGCGATTCACTGCTATTCATGTCCTCCTGTATGACCCTTTAGAATATTTACAATCATTGTTGGAGTAATATCTTTGCCAGTGTTTACAGGACTAGTAACCTATTGTTCATAGTTTCCATTCGAAGTTGCCGATTTGCTAGATCCAGAAAGTACTTTATGTACTAACTCAATCATAGAAAATTTTCATATTACGGTTCCTAAAATGTTGGATGAGCCGATTTTTCATTTCAACGTCTCTTAAGTTGCCAAACAGGGCATTAAGAGATTTAAGAGGGCTAGAGGAGCATTGTTAGTTGTAGATTTGGCGTTAAGTAATTAGCTTAGCTTTTGGTATGACATTTAACAAATGCCTACCGTTTTGTTACAGGACTATCAATTCTGGACAAGAGCAGATGAAGAAGGCTATTTTTCCATAAATGACATCCGTACCGGGGACTATAGTCTCTATGCATGGGTACCGGGATTCATAGGAGATTACTTAAATAATGATTCTATTACCATAACATCAGGTTCTTCTTCTCATGACATTTGCCTATATTTGATCAGTTTGTTCCTTGTCTATCCAAAACTGAATACTTGTAAATCAGGTTGCTTCATTGATATTGGCAACCTCGTCTATGAGCCCCCGAGAAATGGACCAACCTTGTGGGAAATCGGCATCCCTGATCGTTCTGCTAGAGAATTTTACATCCCCGATCCCAACCATAAATATATCAACGAACTTTATGTCAATCATCCCGACAGGTTAGAATTCCTTGTAACATTTTACGTCACGTAGCCGATCCAAAAGTTATTGAGAATAAGGTTTAGCTTGTTATTTTAGTGTCTGTTCTCATTTTCTAAAACCTGGGTGTAATTCTCTTGTTGATGTGTATCGAATCCTCAGGTTTAGACAGTATGGATTATGGGAAAGATACACGGAGTTGTATCCTAACGGTGATTTGGTCTATACTGTTGGTCAGAGCGATTACACGAAAGATTGGTTTTTTGCACAAGTTACCAGGTTAACATAATTTCTAATTATCTTAAAATTACTGAAAATGAAATCTGTTTTGGAATATAATCATGTTATGGGAAATGTCTAAATATTTTCCTATATATACTTGATTATTGATTTTTAGTGATACCGCATGTAGATATTTTGAAAAGCCGAGAAAACTATAAACTCCTAAGCCTAAGGCTTACCTTTTATCCTTGTAATTTCTCTTCAGTAAGATTGCGTCTATTGGGAATAATGTTCTGCTACTTGAGATCACTGTTTCTCTCTTCTGTAGCCAGAAAACCTAACCCCGCTGATAAGGGCCTCAGCCCCCCATTGCTCTTTGTTATTAATCAACCAGGATACCAGAATCGTTCTGATACCATTTGTTAAGAATTCAGACAAATAATTAAAGACCGGAAAATATGGATCATAATGCGAAAATAATGGATCACACAACAAACAAGATTATTGTGGAAGAGGAGGAGAATTTATTATACCAATAAATTAAAATTGTCTTTACAAAATTTGATTCTCTCAATCTAAATCTAAACAATTCTTTCAAGTTTCTAATGTATACAATGATAATCTAATAGTTATTTTGAGTCTATGAAGAGTTAACACTTTGTGGAGTATTTATAGGAGTCAAATTTTGGAGTTATGGATGAAATAAAGTCCTTAATCCCAAAGTCCTTATCCATTCCAAAGTTCCTATCCCAATCAAACTCTTAATTCATGATGAAATTTGATCATTTATCAAACTGGACTTCCACACCAGCATTATCTAGGTTTCCTCCATTAATCAAACTTCCAAATCACATGGAATTTGAGTCACAAACATAACAAGCTCTACCTGGACACAAATTTCATAGCAAGAAATTAAGTCTTCTCTCTTCTAGTAATTTTCCAACTCTTCTACCATGCCCATTCCGAACACTCCATGCCCCTGCCGGCATACTCAACAACTGTGAACTGAATCCAAGTCTTGCTTACCAGTAGAACTACTTTGTACTCCATCCTTGTTTGAATCATTCCGCTCATTACTAGCTCCAGCTAGTCGTCAAACCTACTCGAATCACCACGAGCAACACCAACTCTACCTGAATTGACAAACCTATACGAATCACCACGAGCAATATAATCAATAAGATCACAATAAGCTCCACCTGAGCAACTAGAAGATTCTCCAATATCATTGTTCGAATAACCACAAACAACCTGATCACAACCAACTCTACCCTAGTTATAGTGTATTGAACCATAAGTTGTAGCTGCATTCAGAGTGATGCTGAACCTTCTAGCACATATAACCGGGACTTTCTCCATCCCCTAAACACAACCTGGGCACCCTGCTAACTTTCAGAACTCCACCTTCAACGATATACTTGTACCCTTTTGAATCAATAGTACTCAAAGATATTACATTCCTGTTTATACATGGAACATGTCGAATCTGGCAAAGTGTTCTAACCATCCTATCAAACATCATTTTGACATTACCAATCCCAACTATTTTACAAGGTTCATTATTTTCCATCATCACGAAACCCCTTGTAACTGTTTCATATGAAGAAAACCAATCTCGATTTGATCACATATGAAAAGTGCATGCCGAATCAAGAATCTAATCCTCCTCAGTAATCACCAAAAGATCTCCTCACTGTCTTATTCTGCAATATTGACATTACCGGAATTTTCTACTTGTTCTTTGTGATCTATAATACCAAACATGTTCCACCACTCATAGCAATCTTTCTTTATGTACCCCTTGTTGTTGCAATACCAACACACTTTATCATCGTTGCTATCATTGACTCTGCCCCTTCAATGACCACATGTCTTCCGCTCACAAACAACAAGACCCTCTGCTTGGGCCTCAAAATCGACGATCAAATGCTTCATTTTCTCCATAGAATAAAACATATCATATGACTTGTCAATAACAAGAGTATCCAGGCTATAAAGAATGGTATATCTAAAAGTCATTTATGAAGACAACAACGAACATAACAACATTAACCCTAAATCCTTTTCATTGTATTTGATCTCATAGTCTCCAAGTCAACGACGATTTCCTTGAACCCTAATAAATAATCTTCCAAAGATCTACATTCTGTCAAGCGATGAGAATACAAGCGCTACGTCAAGTGTAAATTACTTATCAAACTCTTTGTCATACAAAACTGCTCCAATTTTAATCACAACACATTGACACTTTTCTCCTTTACCACAACATGAAGAATTTGAATAGAAAAATGAAGATGTATTTGTGATAGGGTTTTCCGATCATTTTGTTGCTTCTCCTCAACAGTTATTGTTGTGGGCATTCTATCCATCCCCAAGAAAACATCATCATGATCCAATTGAGTAATAATCGCTTGCATCTTGATTTGCCACAAAGAAAATCTACTGTTGCGTTCCAAAATTGAAATCTCAAATTTCATAGTTACCATCCCTGAAAAAATTGACCTAGTTCAAAATCTCGCTTTAATAATCAATTTGGACCTCCCAATGATCGCCAAAAAACCTTGACTCTAATACCACTTATTATGAACTAACCAATATGCCAGAATCGCTCTGAGACCACTTTGTTTAGAATCCAACAAATAATTAAAGATGAGAAAATATGGACAATATGAAAATAATGGATCACACAACCAACAAGATTATTGTGGAAGAGGAGGATAATTATTATACCAAAAAACTAAAATTGTCTTTACATGATTTGATTCTCTCTATCTAAATCTAAACAATTCTTTCAAGTTTCTAATGTATACAACAATGATTTAATTGCTATCTTGAGTTTATGAAGAGCTTACACCTTGTAGAGTATTTATAAAAGCCAAATCTTGGAGTTATGGATGAAGTAGAGTTCTTAATCCCAAAATACTTATCCATTCCAAAGTCCTTATCCCAATCAAACTCTTAATCCATGATGAAATTTGATCTTTTTGAAACGGAACTTCGAAACCAACATCATCTAGCCTTCCTCCATGATTCAAACTTCCAAATCACATGGAATTTTAGACACAAACATAACACTCTTCTTGTATCAAACAGAAGCATTGAGTTGGCAAGATTTTATGTCTTTCAGAAAAAAAGATGAGAAAACATACCAAGGCACTACATGGCAGATTAAGTTTAATCTAGACATGGTCAACCCAAGTGGAACGTATAAATTGAGATTGGCTCTTGCATCTGCAGCTCAAGCCGAATTAGAGGTCAGCACTTGCATGTTTCATCTTATCAAGCTGAATTATAACATATATTGACGATGATGAAGAATGCTGTTTATGAACATTTGTAGGTACGAGTGAATATTTCAGACCAAAACCCGCCACTATTTTCGAGTGGAATAATAGGAAGTGATAACTCAATAGCCAGACATGGGATTCATGGTCTCTATTGGCTCTTTAATATAGACATAGGAGGTACTCTACTCGTTCAAGGGAACAACACAATTTATTTGACACAAGCAAATGCCACAGGCCCTTTCCAGGGGATCATGTATGATTATATTCGTTTCGAAGGCCCACAGATTGAAGGGAAGATTTAACTTTATTAATACTTACGAATTAATGTCACCTCCTTAATAATGAAATGTTTACCTTCAAGACAGATTAATTCATGTCTAATTCCTTACGGTTATGTCTATTTTTATACTACTGAAAGTAATGTCAATAAAGCTTAAATGTTGGACTTTGGACTGTATATAGTGCCTACGACCATATCCAAATATATCTAATTAAATATAAGAATATTGAATTCATTTGTGATGCTAGATAGCAGTATTCTATCAATCTTCATGGTCAATAACACAATAACTTCCAGTGAAATTATTAATCCCATTATCAAAAGACATATCTCCTTAGAGTGAGCTCCTCTCGTGCCTTGAATATTCCAAATTAAAAATGCCATTAATATTGTTTGGACGGGGAGGAATTCAATTGTTATTGGCTTCTCGTGACCCAACAATCCCATTTCCCTTTTTTTTTTCAAAACACCATCAAAGTTTAGATGGAGTTTTCAGGCCTCCACCTAAACTCGGAAGTGGGGTGGGGGGAAGATAGGAATACCCCAATCATGTTTTATTAAAGAAAATCAAAGTACACAAAGAAGGGGCATAAAACCACACCTCCATAATTAAAAGCAGATGAGAGGTTGGAGTAAGTTAAAATAAGGCTCTAAATACAACTAGTTTCATTTAGTGTTCTAAAAGGCGGGTCTAGGTGTAAGGCTTGAGTAAAAAATCCCACATATAAGAAGGCGTGGAAAAAAGCGGGCAACCTGATTTTGACTATCTAATTGGGCCTACATGCCAAAAGGTGCAGCCTTTTTCGTTTTTTGTCTCATTTCTTTCTTGTTTTTAAAGGTTAAATAAACTAATTAAATATAAGAAAGACTTAATAAATAAAAAATTAGAAAGTAGAAACTCACAGTCACAACACATATGTTGAGATAGATGATGTTATTTATGTAATTGTGTAACCATTCCTTCATGCTTTAGGCGTGATTAGTTAGCTGATATCAGTGTATAAATAGGTGCTCATTTGATTCTATTGAATTATCAGAAAATTCAAGTTTCAACAGATTTTCCCGCCAGTTCTTCTCTTCTTCATTTTACAGCCTGCAACTCTTCATTTGTTCTCTTCTTCTTCACTATATTTTCTGCAACTCTTCATGGTATCAGAGCAATAATTAGAGTTTCCAAACAATGGCAGATGATTCAAATGTTGCAGTCGATCATCAAACTCAGAATGATGGCGATTCTTCTGTTGGAGATATGTCGACTGGA
>CAIGRK010165906.1:0-12011 GCA_903798315.1 Fraxinus greggii | reverse complement strand
CGTCTCACTGCCGGCACCACCGCCGACTCCTCTGGGCCGACTAACAGTCGCCATCGTCCTATCTCTCCGCCAACATGTTCTCCACTATTAAATAAAATCCAAACGAAAAAACCAAACCACCGTCTAAATCCACAAAATCCCATTGTTGAAATTCCCATTTTCGTTGTCTTGTCCTTCCATATAATGTTCATCGTCCTCTTCTTCCTCCACCTCGTCCAACGACTGCCCAGGCATATTGTTCCCCATGAAAAAATGATCCCACGCCACCCCCGGTGGCGGGGGGATTAGGGGTTCTTATCGGGGTTTCAGGACCCACCTCCTCAACCCCTTTTTTCTTCCTATTAAGCCCTCCTTTCTCTTCTTCCTCCTCTTCTTCTTCATCACTCTTCGTCAATAGCAATACCTTCATATTTTTCTTCATTTTCTCCTAGTGAGATAGCGCCACGGGCATGGTCATAGAACGCTGGTTGGAGGGAGGGGAGAAAATCTCGGGAGTGGAGGCGGAGGAGGAGGCAGACTGGACTCCACCATAGAATGCAGCTACGGTGTAGGGGGTCGCTCCGCAACAGATGGTTCTCCGGGGCCCACAACCATGGCTAGTGGCGGCGGAGGCACCTCTCCTGCACCGTAATCGCTAAAAGCGGCGCCGGTGTTTTTGAGGGATACGGCGTAGCCCGACTGAGCCGAAGCAAATGCATTTCTCACAGAAACAGCCTCTTTCATCAGATTCCTTCTTTCTTTGCATCTTGAAACTGATTCCTCGTTGTCTCTTTGATTGTGCACACCCCATTTTTCACATATACAAACTTCTTCCTTTTTCTACCTTCTCTACAGCTTTTTGGGGTTAAATCAAAATGATCTTTGGTTTTTTTTTTTTCTATTTTTTTGTTTATTTATTTAATGTGTTATATAGTCATCATTTTGCCCTTCTAATTGGGTCAAAATTGGGCAAATTTTGACTTTTCAGGTTGACTAACGGTAAACTGGACGGAATCCGTTTAGATGGACCTCCGGTGTATATTTTTGAAATGTTTGGGACCTTTGCTGCAATTATCCCTTATTTGATGTTATAATTTCTGAAATAATATTTTTCTTGAAAAATGTGTGATTAAAAAAGAATGAAAAGTTTTTATTTATGCGTAATATTATTTTACAGAAGAATGTGCAGTTAAAAAGAAGAGAGAAAAATGTATTATAAATTAATGGGGCATAATATGGTATCAAAATTTAAAAAGTTCGTGAGTTTTAAAAGAAAAAAAAATTCAAATAGCTCAAATGAACAATTCGATTCATTTAGCTAGTGTTTGTCCCCATTTTTTAGGAAGAAATTGTTTTTGAATAGTGATTAATGGGAGAATGTGTGGTTGAAAAGTGATGAAAAGTTTTAGATTTGTGTGTAATATTATTTTATTTGGAGAATGTGTAGTTAAAAATGAGTACTGTAGAAAAATGAATGGAAAAAATGAAAAATAATGGGGCTAAAACATAATGTTAATCTTCAAACGCGGTCGAATTCCAAGATTCTATTCTCAAACGATTCGTAGAATATAAATACACAAACCCAATGTCTAGATTAACACACCACTTGCCTTCTGCCGTCACCATCGTTCTTACACTAAGGCCATGTTTGATTGGACATTTTTTTCATGGAATTTGGAAATAAAATTTCATCTTCCACCAAAAGTCATGTTTGATTGGAAAAATTTTCTTGATAATTCATTTTCCCACTTTTGCTTCACACACTTCCAATTCCATAGTTTTTGAGGAAATTCCAGGTTACTTTTTTTTGTAGCAATATACACAAATTATATCCCTAATTTTAATGAATTTTATCCCTTTAACAAATAATTTTCATATAAAATAAAGCCAAACGAATACCAAAGATCCAAAATTTCAATATTTTTCACGTGAAAAATTATACTAATCAAACACAATTAATTGACAATTTTTAGGGAAAAAATTCTAGACAATTCAATTCCCTGAAATTCATTTTCATTCCACCAAAATTCCACTCTTGGAATCAAACAGACCCTAACAGTAAAAAAAACTACTACATACCTTAAAATTTTCAAGAGTAATGTTATTTAACCCTACTAGAATTACAACCTCAATCTAGATGACATTAAATTATAGATTAAATGAAAGATAAAATTAAACCTATTATTTAATACCACATTAACACCATCTCAAACTCAATTTTCAAATGCCACTGCCTTCTAATCAACTTTCTTATAATTTACTTTGAGTTTCTCAATGTAATTAATATTTACGCACTCCATCGACCAATCAGAATCTTCCACCTGACTTAATAACTGTGATGGTCAAACCATAGCATCAATCTGTTTATTTATACAGAGGCTGGAGGCATAATACTTTTCACTCCCCGTCTCATTGAAACCTTTTTCTCTCTAGTCAATGAAAAACCCTTTTCGCTTCCCTTAACCACTTTCGTGTTTTCGAAAGAATCCTCTTCCAATGGCCAAGTTTCTTGTTCAGAACAAATCCTCAGGTTTAGCTAAAGCCAGGTCTTTATGTATTGCAGGGTTAGGGGCTGTTTTAATGTTTTGTACACTATGGTCTTTTACTAATCCTTGGCCTAGTTTTGCAACGTTGTTGTCCAAACCTAGTACAAAACAATGTCCACCTGGTGTCCAGCCCTTTAACATGAGCCAAGAACCTATGGATACAACATTTTATGATGACCCTGAGAATACTTACACCATAGACAAGCCAATGATCAACTGGGATGAGAAGAGAAGAGAGTGGCTAAATCACCATTCCTCGTTCGCGATAGGGGTCGAGAATCGTGTACTAGTCCTCACTGGATCACAGCCGTCCCCCTGTAAGAATCCCATTGGTGATCACTTGCTCCTGAGGTGTTTCAAGAACAAGGTTGATTATTGTAGGTTTCACGGCTATGACATTTTCTACAACAATGTGTTGTTGAACCCAAAAATGGGCTCCTTTTGGGCCAAAATACCGTTGGCACGGGCCGCGATGTTGGCCCATCCCGAGGCCGAGTGGATATTTTGGGTCGATTCGGATGCTGTTTTCACAGACATGGAGTTCAAAATTCCGTTGGAGAGGTACAAGGACCATAATCTTGTTGTTCATGGTTGGCCCAATTTGATTTATGAGAAAAAAAGTTGGGTTGGTGTGAACGCAGGAATTTTTCTGTTAAGAAACTGCCAATGGTCCATGGACTTTTTGAATGTTTGGGCCGGAATGGGCCCACAAAGTCCAGATTATCCTAAGTGGGGCCAGATCTTGAGATCAACTCTCAAGGACAAAATGTTCAAAGAATCTGATGATCAATCAGCTCTTGTTTATTTAATCTTGAAAGAGAAAAAGAAATGGGGTGATATGATTTACATAGAAAATGAGTACTCTCTGCATGGTTATTGGCTAGGAGTAGTAGGAAAATTCAACAACATTACTCAAAAGTACTTGAAAATAGAAAAAGTGGTTCGTAAATTGAGGCGTCGACACGCGGAAGTGGTGAGCGAGAGATACGGGGCAATGCGTGAGCCGTATGTGGAGGATGGCAGCGAAAGAAAGGGTGGTTGGAGGCGGCCGTTCATCACGCACTTCACGGGGTGTCAGCCGTGTAGCGGAGCCCATAACCCAACTTATGTGGGGAATTCATGCTGGATAGAAATGGAAAGAGCCTTGAATTTTGCTGATAATCAAGTGTTACGTAATTTTGGATTTATGCATCCAGATATAGGGAATGGCTCTTATGTGATACCTTTGCCACTAGATTTTCCAGGAGATGAATTTGATGAGTTTATGTAATAATATGTTTTTAGTTTTGAAGATTTCTCAAGCTAGGGAATGGTCCATAAAGATGGCCCTGAACCATTTTTAAGAGCCCCAAGCCCTCCCGAATGTACACACTTTTAATAGAGACGATTCTCAAAAAGTGGTTGATTAAGAAGAATTTTCAACGTTGCCGACAAATCTACGAGTAGTTGTATGTATATGTTACCATCTACAAGTACACGAACTCTTAAAAGTAGACGTATGGACAAATAATTTTTATTCGATGAGGCAAGCATTGATTCGAGTGTTAGACAACTCTTCAAGGAAAACTCTAACGCGCACTAAACATGCGTTGTTTCGTAAACTCGTCTCAACCAAAAGTCGCGAGGATTTTGCTCAATTTTCTTTGGTGAAATCTGACTATTCGAATGAAGAAAATGTCTAAAAGTGTGGGCAGAAACTTTTTGCATATGAACAAAAAGAGGAAAAATGGAATTTGTCATGACTTGACCACCTTAATTAGGGGCGGGGTTTTTGTTTTCTTTTTAGTGGATTTTTGCCCGCAAATCAGGGCATCTTCTCTTCCCTGTCGGCCGGAGTGTCGTTTCTATATCATGCTTGAAAGTGAAAAATATATTGTCATGTAAATTCACAATCAACACATTTCACGCCTCGATTTGATTAGACGAGAAAAAATATATTATGCTCAACACGGGTCAAGGTTTACTCGATTAGGTCTCTATAAAGGCAGACTAAACTGAGCTTCTGTTTGATCCCATTTTTTGTCAAGAATCAATTATCGTAACAATTATATGGAGCTCATTTACATTTTATAATATTTTTAGCAAGACAAATTATAACAAAAAAGAAAGATAATATCACATTACATCCATGCTTTTGCTTTCAACGAAGACGATTTTGTCCATATTTGAATTTTCAATTTGATGCATAATTTTACTGACACGCTTCCGTTGTAGAGTAACTACATTTGATACTTACAGGAAAAGTGCACGGTGTTGCCCAAGGGTTGGTTTATTTGGGACACTATTTTGAATTTAAGAATTTCGATTTTCAAAGTAAATCTGATTTCTAGCAAAACCAAACAGGAGCTGGATCACATCATTTTACGCCTCTAGTTGAGTGAACAGATAACAGATCTATTTACGTCGACACACTGACGCAACTATATAATATCTATATCATACAAAACTATACTATTTATGCCGTTTTTCTTATGTTAATTGGATAAATTAACAATCTTCTTTTGTGACTTTTGCCTTTGAAAATCCATTTTCTTTTCCTGGAATAGTAATAACTCGTCTTTTTGACAGGGATTGTACAAGTTTCATTGATTTACAACAGAATACTATTTCCCTTCTTGACATTACATCCAGACATCAAGCAATCTAGCTATTCACTGAAAAAAAATATTCGGCATGCCGAACTGGACAATACAATAGATGAACTTTTAGCTTTTATTTTTTCTTCTTTTAACACTGTCTAATACTAGAGTGAACGTCACCGAGCATGGCATGAAAGAAGCTTACAACATAAAAAAGAAGGGCAGAGTCTTTTGCGCTGCATTTATGTACACAACCTAAATTGACTGTCCACACTAAACACCACCAAACCATTACATTACAAGAAGAATCTTCTCTTGTAAAATCTCAACATCCGTGCACATCCCGCCACCTCAGATAAATGACCCCTGCACGGTAATGCGTGTAAGCTCCGGCAACCACAAGAACATGAAAAAGTTGGTGGCTGTGCCCTGCAATATCAAACTTCCCGGGCATCCACCTCTCCGGAACTCTGGTGGCATAAACTAGTGCTCCAATACCATAAAATGCCCCCATTAAAACTTCGTAACCCGTCGTATGGAGCGCCTCGGGTTGGTGCCAAAATAGGATGAGCTTGTGCAAAATAGGTGCTACACCAGATACGCCCATCCCGAAGAAGAGAGATGCTCGAAACCCACGATATTCGGGTGTTTGGAATACGGGAAGAAGAGAAACCAAAATCGTACCAATTCCCAGAAGAGTAATGAATCCAATGTAGAGATTGCAGAAGACAGGATAGCACATGAAAGAATAGTAGACAAGAGGATAAAAGGAAGTTGCAATTAGTGCAGCAATCCCAGCATAGTCGACTCTAAGCATAATGTAAGAAAAACGCTCAGAATGACAAGAAAGCAAGTGACAAGCACTGCTTGATAACAAGCAAAACATGGCTCCACCCAAGAAAGCGAAGAATGGCCATCGCGTAATTGGCCTCACCATCAGTGGTGCTATTATGTTTGCAACATCCTCAGTCATGCTATGCTGCAAATCATTAAACAGAACAAAATACATTAGCAAGTGATAACCTCATCATCACATAACTTGTAACTTTGTCGTTTTTGGAGAAGTTAAAAGAAAATTTCAGCAAGATAAACCTATCCTGGGCATTGAATTAAACAAAGCAAGCGTAAAAATAAGATAGAAACTTAATCTTCAAATTAATAAATTGAGACTTCAAATTCACATCTGTGAGAATATACACCTTATGAAATTAATAGCTCAAATTCTTTCCATGATTATTGCTTGTTCATGACTGAGAAATGCAGTGTGAAATGATAATTAAGGGTATGTCTCAAGGTGGTTTATAAACCAAGGTAAATGAATGGCTGAGTAGATCCTATAAAATGTGTGGATAAAAAGTGGTTGGAAAAAAAGTGTTTTTTGACCAAGATGCTTATAAACACGTAGAAACAATGAGCCAAACATAGGCTGTGTAGAATGCATAATTACATTAGCCTATCATCAGAATACGGAAAATATAACCTGCCTGGCACAAATCTCTGTGGATTGAGGCACTTAATGTCAAAAAAATTTCGTAGTTGATCGATTGATTTTTTGCATTTTGTATTCCACGTCCTTCGTCAAGAAATTAAGTTTGTGGAGATAGAACTAGAGATTTAAAATCCTCCTAAAAGGAATCCTTTTGAAGTACTTAGTTTGAAACAACTGGGTGTAGTAGTTGAGGTTACCGTAAATGAACAAGCTGCTGAGGAAGGTTAAGTTAGTTAATATAACAAATTAAGATTTAGATTAACAATCATCCACAGCCCTATAACAGAATTTAGATATATGAGTTCAAAATTGAAACAAAGAACTTGTTTAACTGTTGGGAAAGCAGAGATCGGCAGCTCCAATTGGCAATAGAAATTGGAAATGGAAATGGAAATGAAAGAAAACTACAAACAAAATGTACTGGCAGTATCAAGCACTAAAGTTAACCAGATGTTTATCACTAATTTGCAATAATAATACAATCTTGTTTCACGTCATGAGACTATAAGGTGGAGCCTAGTCAGGACTATCTGAGGCATTCTGTACATATATTAGGAAGCATTAATAGTATTACACATACAAGTGATTATTAAGGGGGATATTTAATAGTGACGTATATATAACATACTATGGGAGGCATGAGATGACTATTGTAATTCTTTTTCCTCTTCAAAGTGAAAATCTGCAGTGGTGAGTGAATGTATCTCTGAAGTTAGAAGTGAAACACTAGCTTTTCATGAGTTTTCTTAATACTGCTCTCGTGATTGGAATTGGTCTTAGTCCCTACCAGAAGAATAATGTGCAAAAGGACGAAGAATTACCAGAACACACACGTCAGTGTGGTTGCTGTTGGAAAAACGCTCCGGCAAACAGTTATAGAGGAGTTCGACAATATGCCAATTAGATAAAGATGGTAGATAATCCATGGAAGGCAATGAAGTCTTCAACTCCTGATGAAATCTCTGCAAATCAGGCATGTTTGGCAATGATGGGAGGCAAGTTCTAAGTTCCATCTGAAATTTGTGAAAATCCGCTTTCCTCAACACTTCAGGCAAATTTTGTATGGTAGGGAGGTCCACCACCTTTGGAGCCTTCATAGCAGTGTAAATGGTCAAACAAAGGAACAGGAAGAACCCTAACAAATGCCTGCAAAGAAGAAGAATGACTTAATCCACTTTAATGGATTTGGCAACACTACGTATCTCCGCAAAAGAAAAATGTTACAGACAATTTCCAAGAGAATTTAGAACTTCTAAACGTAATCTAACTTTCACAATCTAGATAATATAATTGCAAGGAATTAAGAAGTCCTGACAAACTTTGGAATGCGTCCCCTTGGCATAATGCTTTAGGAACTTCCATTACTCAATAGAAATGTGGGGGAAAATACTGATCTGAAAATAGCAACTACTACAATTGAGAAAAACAATGTGTAGAGATGATGTCTAAACCTGAAAAAAAAGGATAGAGTACAACTCGAAAGATTTTGCAATATGACCATAATTCTCAAATTTTATATTTTTTTTTCCCTTTCTCTTACACTATCGCATGCCCATCAACCATTTCCCACTTATCATACATCTTTATTCCATGATTCATTTTGGTGCATCTAGATCCTTTGTTCCTTTAATGCTGATGTTATAAAACTAGTCAATTTGTAATAACCGATGATAGAATTTATACAACTTGTTATGAATATGAAAGACAAGAAAATATGACAAGATGAAAGATCACAAAAGATTCAACATGGAAATCCAAATCCGAGAAAACAACGGACAGAGGCGGAGAATTCACTATGATTAATAGCAAACAAGTATAAAAGGATCTCACAAGACTCTTAACCTCACAAAATATGCGAGTCACTCTCTCTATAATCTAAATCCTCTCACTTTGATGTTCTCTTAATGCTATACAATGTTTTCTTGTTGACCACATTCTGAAGAATTAGATTTAAAAGATGAAGATGTATCTGTGATAGAGCATTCCAATCCTTATGCTGCTTCTCCTCTAATGTCGAAGTTGCGGGCATTCTATTAAACCCCAACAAAACATCATCCAGATCCAATTGGGCAAGCACTGTTCACATCTTGATCTGCCATAAAAAAAATCTGGTGTTGCGATCCACAAGTGACATTTCAAACTTCATATTTACCATCTCGAAACAATCGAACTTTTATTTTTTATTTTTATCAAACCTTGCTTTAATACAAGACCAAATTGGCTCTCCCAAGAACTGCCGGAACCTTAGGCTCTGATACGACTTGTTATAAAATAGGCCAATTTTTAATAACTCGGTGATAAAACTTATACCACTTGTTATGAACACTACCTAAATCCAAGAAAACCACAAGCAGGGGTGAAGAATTCACTTTAATCAATAGCAAAGAAGCACAAAAAGGTCTTGCAAGACTCTCAACCTATCTCAAAATAAGCAAGTCTCTCTCTATAATCCAGATCCTCTCACTTTGATGTTCTTTCAAACCTATACAATGGTTTGTTATGCTCTCACAAGGTTACTAAGGTAATACATCACGTGGAGTATATATAGGAACTCATTACAAGTGCTCTGAATGAAATACAATACAAAAAACGAATCAAAATCGAAAAAGGATTCCCGCTTGGATAACACTGCCGCTCGAGCGAAATGCTAGCCCTAGGCATGCGCCAGCTCTCTGCTCCGCAAGATTCTTGTTCCCTTTATCAATTTACCAACTCAATCATAATCTCAATAAGAATTTGGGTCATACTCCAACAGCCGACTTGTGACATTGGAGAAGAGAATTATAACTTCATGATTACTTTCTCATCTTCTTACCGAGTAATCGGGCAAAATACCTAATCCTGGGGTTGGGAATATGAGTAACAAATAAATGAGACTTTCATATGATGGAAGACTAGATATACTGGAGGATTGAAATCTCTAAGGATAATCACTCCCCTGAGCTCCATATTAGCAATTGCCTCTACCAGAGTAAAAAATGAATTGAGCATCAGCTTTGACTTCTTATACCATAAGCAGTTTGCTTTCTAACATTGAACCTATTGGGTTGTTGCACACCCGCTATTTCGAGCTCTAGTTCCAGCACTGCATGTAAAAAGATTCTTTTTTTTCCCCAAAACAAGACCTAATTGTATGTTCAATTAACTCGTAGTACCGGCAGTTCTCTACTAGCTGTAAATCCAAGATGCTACCATCAACCTCAAAGTCTTAAACTAATACATTGTTAACAAGACAACATCTGTAATCTCAATAAAAGTGATAACTATGAAGATCATGTTTGATTGTGCTTAACAAAAAACATTTTTCTACAAAGTATGCCTGCTTTCTTTAAACACGGCCAAACACGCTCTCAGATCCAAAGTTCAGTTCTTTAGCCTTTCTCTTGGACCCCCTTTTTTTCATGTAACTTAGTTTTAGATGACAAATGAGCAATATCACAGCTTCTCAGGTATTCATGAGCACATTTGGGCACCATTTCCATACAACCAGTTTTAACCTTGAGCTACCCAATTTGTTTGGTACCATAAAATCAAAGGCCCAAATTACTCATAATCAAGTATGCAGCCAAATCATGAGATACAATAAAAATTTTCGTGCAAAAGCAAATAAAAACAAACAAAATTCAATATCTGCAATAAAAGTTCCCATCTCGAATAACCAAAAACACAGTACTATATAAACTAAAAACAACTTTTACAACATTTTAGGAGAAACAGATGCACAGAACGAAAAATTCTTACGT
Organism: Fraxinus greggii; assembly: GCA_903798315.1. Classification (NCBI taxonomy): domain Eukaryota; kingdom Viridiplantae; phylum Streptophyta; class Magnoliopsida; order Lamiales; family Oleaceae; genus Fraxinus; species Fraxinus greggii. The sequence continues at coordinate 1,675 of CAIGRK010165906.1, read as the reverse complement.
CCAAACATTGAGGGTCTCATTGTGAATAGTGAAAATGCTGAGCAAGGTCTGCCTCAGTGGCCATTCAGATCTATAATGACGGAGAATATATTCATTGTCCTTCAAATATCCAGGCAACGAATGGTACTCCACTAATTGGTACTTCACCTTCTTCCACAATCGCTTCCCTTTCCCTTCCTTTGATGAAGAACACGCCCCCGGATCCACATCTGATATACAAAGAGATTTCCTTTCCTCAGAATTCCCTTGATCCACAACCATTTTCTGTCCAACACCAACTATATAACAGATTGTAAGCACAGGATCTTAATTGTATTATCAATTATTACCCATTTTTATTTCAACAGGTCAACTATTGAATACAATTTCAGCCCAGAATTGAGACATTAAATGCCCTCATTTAATATACAATAACATTTCACTTCCTCAAAATTTCCTTGATTCTTACCCCTTTTCTGTTCATCACATCAGCTACAGGATCACAATTTATATCTTTACATGGCCAGTCGAGAAATAGATCAAATTCTAATTTCTAATGCAAACACAGATATATTTTACACCTCTGTATGTAAAGTAACAAAAAATGTACCTGAAAACAGGAAGTAGCAAAGCCCACAACCCACAACCAAGAAATGTGGTGGTTCAGATGTATTTATATCATTCTGTATGTTATCAATACTGGAATGAATCGATATAAATGTAAATTTTATCCTTCCAGCGGGTATAACTAGAAGTGGGCTCGGAATTATGAGTCAAATTAATTAGCCGCCAATGAATTATATCGTAATAAAAGTCGCCTCTCAGTGTAGAGGAAAAGAGATTCCACAGAGATGCGGAGATGCTGAGGTGATATTTATTGGAATCACCAGCTTCTTGTTCTAAGAAATTGGAGGTGAGGTGACACAACTTGCAATTTGCAAAGCAGTCTTTTTCTTTTTATTTTTTTTTATTTATTTATTTATTAGGATGCTTCTTTTTCAAGTCCGTCTAGCCCCGGTTTGAACCCCGTTTCAAACAAATTCATTTTTCTTCAAATTTATTTTCAACTTTAATTCTTCCAATAAAATGATTTTATACATAAATTTAAAATTTTTTCATACTTCAAACTACACATATTTCGAAAAATTACTAACACGAAATCTATTATTCCAAAAAAAAGCGCTCAAAGAGGGGGCCTAATGCGTTTGTGTCTAAGTATTATGTATAAATTATACTCTCAATATAAAAAAATGCAATAGAGCTTTTATGGTTAAATCTTGATTTAAGTGATTTATTAACTAGAACTTACAAGTCTTGTCCACAGACATAGGTAGTGTTCTAAAAGGAATAAAGCGTGATTTGACGTGAAAGCAAAGTTTCAAACTTTACGAGTTTAAGTGTTCAATTTTTAATCATCTTGAAAATCGTTTAATAATTAAAATTATACATATCAAACATCTAAAATTATAAAATATCATATTTACTTAATAATTAATCAATTATATAATTTTCAAATTTTTGAAATGCAAAAACTAGACTATCTTTCATAATTTTAATTTTTCAAGTAGACAAGCCCTATTTAATATATTTATAGAAATTTCATACATGTCTTTGAAATTTTCAACAAAATAACGAGTCTCAAGATCGTATTACATATGTAAATAGTATTATAACTTGATTTTATTTAACTCTTTAT
>CAIGRK010165874.1:0-24183 GCA_903798315.1 Fraxinus greggii | reverse complement strand
ATTTCTGACATGGAATCCAAACTTGACCAGGAGTGGATTTTGGATACAACTTTTACGTTCCATATGTGTCTCAATCGGGATTAGTTTGAAACATATGAAACGGTGACGCAATGTGTCATTGTCATGGGTAACAATGAACCTTGTCGGGCAAGAGTCAGATTGAAGCCAGTAGATGGAACATGTAGAATGCTTGATCTCGTTCGATATATTTCAAACTTGAAGAAAATTCTTATTTCGTTATTTCGTTGAGTACTCTTGATTCAAAAGGGTACACGTTCTCTAGAGGAGATGGCGTCTTGAGGGTTCGAAAGGGTGTTGATGTTGTATTGGAGGGGCATAAAATGTCCCAATTATACATCCTGCAAGGTCGGGCAGAATTTGTGANACGCAATGTGTCATTGTCATGGGTAACAATGAACCTTGTCGGGCAAGAGTCAGATTGAAGCCAGTAGATGGAACATGTAGAATGCTTGATCTCGTTCGATATATTTCAAACTTGAAGAAAATTCTTATTTCGTTATTTCGTTGAGTACTCTTGATTCAAAAGGGTACACGTTCTCTAGAGGAGATGGCGTCTTGAGGGTTCGAAAGGGTGTTGATGTTGTATTGGAGGGGCATAAAATGTCCCAATTATACATCCTGCAAGGTCGGGCAGAATTTGTGAAGAAAAGTCAGCACAGATTTAATACCGTGGTGGAGCTTTCGTTTGGTACTGTACCTTTGGGATTTGGTTCGGGTCTATATTATAGAATACTACCCAGTCGAGTTTGGAGGATATGGGTAATTCCGCTTTGCCACATCAACTGCTAGGGATAGACCAATTGGAGATATGTACGTGAATGCTGATTCGGTTGCACATGCTTTTAACGTTTTTGAAAGTGTTGAGACTAGCTAGGGGTCTTCTATGAAAGAATTAGGAGTTATTCTGCTACAGGCTGTGCTTTAACACTGTTTGATAATTTCTAATTCTTTGTGAATTTTGGAGAACTAGTGTTTGGATTTATGTATCTCTGTTGGATATCGTGAAAGATGATTAGTATTTTTGCGTTGGAGAAAGTTTGGTTCTTGTTGAAGAATTCGAATTTTTCCTTGCAATTGGATTTATTTTTCCAGAAGGAGAAATCTTGGAACTCCGTTCGTTGAAGGTAGAGTTTATTGGATTTTTTTACCCAAATTAGGTTGGGTTTTTTGAGAATATATTTTTTCCTTCTTTACACGTGTTTTTATTGGAAAAATATTGTTTCCTTTATTTTACGTGATTTTTTATCTTCTTTTCATCTTTATAGTATTTTTAGGATTTGACATCCACCCTTATAAATACTAGATTCTTTTCACATGTTTTGTATTATTGAAATATAGAATAATTATATAAGCACAATTGTTGTATTTTTTTTCTCCATAGTAGTAGTCAATTTAATAAAATATTTCGTTCATCTGTCAATTAATTCTTTATTTTTTTATCTTGTATTTGTTTACGATTATATACTTTATATCGTGTTATATATATTATCTCGATACGATTTGTTTTTCGGCAAATCACTTTTTTAAAAATACACTATTAAAATATATTTTTTTCTTTAAAATGAGGGTCAAACATGGGTTAATGTACTTCACGGAGGACCTGTTTTCAAAATATCCGTAATAATAACTTGTGTGGATCATATGCGGCAGTGCAAGCAGCCAAATTTTTTCAGAGTGGTGGGATAATAATCCAAAAGTTTGCTTAGCTGTCATATTCTGTCCCTATGTATAGGAAGTGAAATTAGCTGTCATATTTTGTCCCCTATGAATGGGAAGAAGTCAAATTTGCGTGCCGAGAAAAATGTCTAAATAAATAAATATATAATTTTTAGACAAGTAGTTTAGTTTTGTTCGAGCCAAATTAAAATTTTCATTCTCTTTTCTCTATTCAATTTTAATAACACATTGTTCAATAAAATAATATTTTTCATCACATCAATAATTGTTCCTTCTTTTCAACCACACATTTTTTATCGATCTACTATTTCATTATACATTCTTCCAAAATAATGTGGCTCAAACACATCCTTAACATGACATTAGGACCCTGTTTGTTTCGGATTAAAATAAGATTTTAATTAAATCAAAGTTAAACAATCAATATTAACCACATTATTCATGAGTTCCACAACTTTTCAACCACACATTTTAAAAACTTCGATCACAATCTACTAAAAATCTAATTTTAATTCCCACAAATACCCACCAGATAAACAAATATCCTCGATGCTTGAAGCACGTTAGTTGGATTACGATAAAGTTCTATTTCTGCAACATTTAAATGCATAAAATATGATTTTATATTAAATAGCTGAATGGCTAGTATATAAAATATGATCCATTGAGAAATCCAAGATTTTTCAGATTTTAAAAGTATTCTAAAGTGATTTTTTGCTGGTGAAATATGTACTTGTCCGAAGCTGACAATTATAGGTGTTGTATTCACGTAAGAAGTGTGCATATATCTGATTCGTCAACCGTATCACTTGTTATACCAAAGAAAACATGACGATTAGTGTGACTTCGTCCACTACCTGAGTACAGAAATAGTTGTGAACATACTTCACTTTCCACTTGTTATACCAAAGAAAACATGACGATTAGTGTGACTTCGTCCACTACCTGAGTACAGAAATAGTTGTGAACATACTTCACTCTCCACTGCACTAACAATCAAGAGCAGAACATCCAAACACACCGAGCAACAATTTTATCAAAATATGCGCAATTCGACCAATAATTGCATCAAAACAAGGCCCTTTAGCTATGGAATAGAGATATCATACTGAATCAAGTCCTTGCAACACTAAATATAACTCTAAACACAATTCCAAATCACAAACTATGACATAATCGATGCTTAACTTGCAAGATATCTTATAGAAGTCAAAAGATGAGCACAAGCAACACATAACACGTTTTCACAGTAGAAAATTTAATATACTATTTGCATCACTAAGATTGAAAGGTATTTGTTAGAGGGACTATTCACAGCCTTAGAATGCAAATGCCATATTTGAGATAGACTTTCTATAGTGACAACATTTGTCTGATTAGAATTATGTGTCCATCAACAGTGATTTCCAGAGAGAACAGTTTTATCGCCAAAACAATGACAGCATTTCCAGCCCATCTAAGTGCAAGATCAAAAACCAGTTGATTCTCATTAGACTCTTAAACCTTGAGACCTGGAAAATGACAGGTTAGATTGCAGAGTCTTATTAATTGAAGAGTGCAGTATTTGGTTTGTGTAAGATTTTTTGTTTTGTTTGTTTGATATAATTTTGTTTCCCGTTTTTATCCTTCTTTTTAACTTTTTTCATATACCCACATTTTATTATCGATACTGTATACTTGAATTATGAGAAAATTTTGAATTTCATGTCATCAGAAAAAAAGGCTGGAAAGTATGTTTAAGAAAAGCTAAACACCGATAGAATAAAGATCTAACATCAATTTAATTTTCTTAGGCCACAAAATTTGGCCTCTCTGAGAACAAAATTTTGTTACTTGAACTGAGTGCAATATCATTTAATTTTTACTTACGCTTGGGCTCGTTTGTAACGAGCCGAGCTTCGTTACTTTTGGGCGGAGCTCGGCTCAGCCCACGAGCTCGTCTGCTCGGCTCGGAGCCGGCCTGCTTGGCTCGGGCTCGGGCTCGTCAAAGGCTCGGGCTCGTCGTGGCTCGTTTTTGACGAGCCGAGCGATCGAGCCAACGAGCCGCTCGGCTCGATTGCCACCTCTAGATTCATTCGAGCCGACGAGCCGCTCGGCTTGATTGCCACCTCTAGATTCATTCACCTCAGAAGAATTACCATTGCTAGCCGACATAAAGCTTTCAACTTGAGCACTCTCTTGAAAATCCCAGTACCAGAATATAGCCTCCAACTCAACACTAGCTAAAGCAGATCACTTAATGGCAAGCTGTAATGATATTCATAAAAGCAATGAGCATACCAGCAAGGAACAAACTCAAGTTGTAGTAATAGTGGTGCCATTTCCAGCCCAGGGCCACCTAAATCAGCTTCTGCAACTCTCCTGCCTCGTATCTTCCTATGGCCTCCCGGTTCACTATGTCAGTTCTGCCATCTACAACCGCCAAGCCAAAGTCCGTGCAAATGGCCTAAACCCTCTAAATTTAGATAAACTCCATTTCCACGATCTTCCAACACCTGCTTTTGATTCTCCTCCTCCCATTCCCAACTCGACTAATAAGTTCCCAACACAGCTGCAGCCGGCCTGGTACGCCATGTTGAGCATTCGCCAACTGGTTGCTGAATACGTAAAACATATATCCAAGCAAGCAAAAAGAGTTGTCGTTATTCATGACCCTCTTGTTGCTGCGGTTGTTCAGGATGTTGCTTCCATTCCTAATGCAGAATCCTTTGTTTTCAACTGTGTTTCAGCTTATTATCATTCCTTTTATCTATGGGAATCCCTGGGGAAACCATTCCCTATTGAACAACCAAAACATTTACCCTCTATTGAAGGATGTTTTCCAGAGGACCTCTTCGAATTTTTAGCTTTACAGGAAGAGCCATTGAAATATAGAGCTGGATATTTATTCAATACTTGCAGAGCCATAGAAGGGCCTTTTGTTGATCTATTAGAAAGGGAAGAGGTTGCTGAGAAAAGAAAACTATGGGCAATAGGGCCCATTCTCCCATCAAAATCCTTATCTGCTAATAGCCAGCACAAATGTTTAGAGTGGCTTGACAAACAAGCTCGAAAATCTGTTATCTATGTATCGTTTGGGACAATGACTTCATTGTCGGACGAAGAAATCAAAGAGCTGGCAATGGGATTAGAACAGAGCAAACACAAGTTCATTTGGGTGCTGAGGGACGCCGATAGAGGAAATGTGTTCGATGCTGAAGTTAGACGAGCTGAATTAGCAGACGGGTTCGAGGAAAGGGTCGAAGAGTTTGGAATGATTGTGAGAGATTGGGCACCACAGCCAGAAATTCTTTCCCATCCATCAACTGGTGGATTCATGAGCCATTGTGGCTGGAATTCATGCATAGAAAGCATTACCATGGGTGTGCCAATTGCAGCCTGGCCTATGCATTCTGACCAACCAAGAAACTCAGCGCTCATAACAGAAATACTGAAAACGGGTATCTCGAACCACCATATTTAAAACTATAAATAAATTATTACTGAGCAGACAACTTTATTCATTTATATTTTGTGTTCAATTCAAACAGGTCTCATTGTGAGGGAATGGGAACGGAGGGAGGAACTGGTGAAAGCTTCCACTATTGAGAATGTTGTGACAAGATTAATGGCATCGGAAGAAGGAAATACGCTACGGAAACAGGCTGAGGAATTGGCTGCTGCTGTTAGGCTGTCGACTGAGGAAGGCGGCGCATCTAAAGCTGAATTAGATTCATTTATTGCCCATATCACTAGACAAAATATGGACAGTGTCTCTCCAACATCAAGTTCCATTCCCAGTTCTTCCGCAGGTTGTAATTGATTGATAACGCTAGAAATATTCCATTTCCAATTGTAACCATGTTCATTTCATAGTCGACTACTCAAATCATCCAAGTTGACTAAATGTGAAATTGCTCTAGTTATAAGATCAACCTCGAGAAAAAGATAAGCGAGTATTAACTTGAAAGTCGAGTAGATCTGCTGAACGGTCTTTCACATGTTAAATTTGTCCTAGCTTGGAATCAGTCACTTGTTTCACATGTTTTTCAGCTGTTATTATTTGCTAAAAAACTAAAAATGGCTATTTTGATCTAATATAGTACTTGTTCGGTAGAGATTAAAAATCAATTAAAATTGAAAATATAGTCATTATTGAGTCGCATCCGTCTAATAAAAGTCAACAATAACGATTAATTTTTCAATTTTAATTCGATTTTAATCTCTACCGAACACGTCCATAATCATTGTATTCTATTTTTCATTGTAGTTACATTAATGGATTCTTGTCAGTGCACAAATTAGCACCTTTTGATTCCCTTTTAAAACAAATTTTTTTTTAATTCTCAAACTCATTTTTAATCCTTTATTCAGATAATAAAATATTTTACATGATTTTAATCAAAATTCAACCATCATTTGTATTCACCGCTTTAAAGAATTTTTTTTTTAAAAAACAAAAATAAAAAAAACTCAATACGTCTTTATGCTTCAAAAATTAATCTTCAATATGCTGCAGAACTCCAATCTTTCTTACTAACAAAATATAGACGGAAACCTTAAGAACTATCAATTGAACAACAAAATAAGAACCAAATTAATAACACAAATAATTGAGACCCAAAGATAGTGTTGTTCGAATCAAGTGCGCAGTTAATCAACCGCGACGCCCCCCACTTGCGTCGTCACTACAACCATACATTGAGAGTCCAAGCTTGTTATTGAGCCATGTTAGCATAGGGGTATTTAGGTATTTGTACATATTTTTTTGTTATGGTTTGGATAGTAGCATCTCCATGTGTGTGTGTGTAAAAAAATGTGTGTGTGTGTGTAATTCCCGTGGTTGAATGAGAACAGATTTTCTCGCCTTATTATTTCATCCTCTCAATTCTAGAAATTTCTTTGTAGCAAAGTTATCATGGTATCAGAGCTGTGATGCTTCTCTGCGATGGCGAATAAATCATCAATCTAATCAAATAAATTCACCGGCTGATTTGAATGCTGGAGATGTAGCTTCTCTTGTTAATCGATTGGTAACTGATTCAAGTATTGCGTATTATCTTCATTATGAGGACAACACAGGGATGAAACTCATCACTATCATGCTCACTGAGGAGAATTATGCGACGTGGAGTCGTCTCAGTGTAAAAAATAAGGAAGAATTTATTGATGGTCAATCGACAAGCCTCCTTTAGACGATCTTCTCTATGGTGCTCAGAGGAGATGCAATCATTTGGTCTCTTCATGGATTATCAATTCCATTCTGAAGGAACTATACCCCAGTGTGATGCCTAAAGATTCTGCAAGGGAAATCTGGATTGAACTCAGGGATCAATACAGCCAATGTAATGGTCCTCACATATAAGAACTTAAGAAGAAAATTGCTTCGATTTTTCGAGCAAATAGTTATGTCAACCCTTACTTCAATCGATTCAAGTATGAAGATCAGATTATGCAGTTTCTTATGGGCCTGCACGAACAATTTTCCAATGTGAAAAGCCAGATATTGTAGATGGATCCACTACCTTCTCTCAACAAAGTCTTTGCTCTAGTTCTACAAGATGAGAGACAAAAGGAAGTTGTTTCTAAGAAGCAACAAAACTTTGATGCATTAGCCTTTGCTAGTAAACTGATTCCCAATTTTGTTGGTGGTCAATGAACCAATTCATTTAATCAATCACAGAGAAGTGAAATGCCTATATGTAGCCATTGTGGAATGCTTGGACATCTTAAGGGAAAATGCTATAAGCTGATTGGTTATCCTCCGCGTCATAGGATCCAGTTGCAAATGCTGTTAGTCAAGCTGTTACTCCTCACCTCAGTGGCTTAGATAGATTATGCCAAGTAGCAAAGCCACGTAGGTAGAAAAAGTCAAGCGAAGACCCCTGGAGCTAGAATACAAAGAAAGCTTGCAAGGCCAATGTCCGTATACTGTAGGAACGAAGTCTGAAGCTGAGGCACTACTTAAAGATGAAGTTGCCTAGGAAAACAGAAGAAGCCAAGGCCCCTTCACTTGGGGAGCTACATCCGAGGTCACTCCGTAACTCTCAGCTCTTCCAAGGTTCGCCAAACTGATGTTGTTCCTCATAAAAGATTTAAAGATCTTTCTGAAGTGATTGATGTAGCATTTGAAACAAAGTTGTCAGTATTTCAGTCTATTGAGTAGGGCGGCTGACCTCTTATCAATGTATTAATTGCACGAATAGACAATGATGTAATGTCCCGATTAAAAGATAAGGCCACGTGGTTCCCAACGGATACCACGTCGACCAATATAATGTAAATAAGGTCTTCTTGTAACTCAAACGGGGTTGGATTATAAATTGAGAATTGAACAATCAAATACAAAAAATATACACTTGAAATCTCAAGAAGTTTCGTATGAACACTTGATTGAAGATTTTTCGTATTCTTTGTATGTTTATCGAACGAAAAATACGACATATAAGATAGCAACCTCTATATATATTTATATCTATCCTTCCACAAGTTCCTATCTTATTGATAGATAGATTATTTTGATTTCAATCCGGTAATCGTTGTTAGCGCAATTGCCCTCGTTTCATCCGCCGGAGCTTGAACAGTTTTATCTTTCACCCAAAGTACACCATTTCAGTAGAAATGCGTCGAAACTATACTGACTTGGCACGAGTTGCACGACATCTGTTGGCTGATTTTCAGGGATTAACAGATTGGCGTCGTCTGTGGGAAAATCTTACATATAACTAGATATCCGTAGGAAAAGGTCAGTTAAAAGTATTTTGGCAAGAAAGTTCCAACCCTTGAAAAAGTGGAATTCTTGAAGAAGAACTATTGAGAACCCAATACCTATTTTGACTATTGAAGAAGGGAAAACATGTTGAGAAAAATTGTCTGTGAAAAAATGATCTCAAGTGGAGACGAAAGTGCACCTCGTAGAACAAGAGAATGCCCTGAAGAAGGGAAACTCTCATGAGTTGCCCCAACTATTCGCCAACGACCCCCATAGCATAGGCGAGGTGGTTCCAGAGGCCGAGGCAGGGTGGCTGCCAGGCTTACCAGAGAAATGGCCACAATAGCTGCCAATATGAAAACATAGCTATGCACAAAATGCTGATGAGCATGCAGGGCCGAAGAGAATCTTCCATTCCTCCACATACAGCCCACGAAAATGCATTTGGTGACCCTCAGGGGTACTACCACGAAGAAAATGAAGTCCAAAGCCAAAGGGAAGGATATCACAATGCAAGCCCAGATGTACCTCAAGAAAGGGAGGTTGGGGTCGACACATCAACCAATTACTCTTCAGAACGACCCCATGAAGTTTTATATAACTTCCTTCCGAACTACGAGCCAGAAAATCAACCACAAAGGTCAGCTAGCATTTTTGACAGGATAAGCCCTGGGTTACATAGAAACAAGCAGGCTCAGTCACCGCATGCGCCGAGATATAGGTAGGCTCTTCCTCCTCATCTTCCTATGCCTAGAAATATGCAGCAGGAGCCTCTTGAGAATGAAGAAAAACTTACCTACCAGGAAGAACCTCAGATCCCTCCTCTTAGAAATAGGCGCGAGAGAAAAGAGCGGGCTAGGAGCGAAGGGGGGCCTTCCCCACAACCTCTCCAGACCCACCAAGGTAAGGATGAGGATTCTGAGGTATCCCAGAGATCTTGCGACCTCAACGATGATCATTCACCCATTTCCACAAGCATTTAGGAATGCCCCAATGCCGAACCATTTCACACTCCCTAAGATTCCTAAGTATGATGGGAGAGGTGACCCCGCAAAGCACATCAACAGCTTCAAAACTCATATGAATTTGAAAGGGGCTACCCCAGCTATGAAATGCAGAGCCTTTCATTTGACTTTAAGTGGTGGGGCCGAAATTCGGTATACGAGGCTACCAGAGGATATCAATTGAAGCTGGCCGAATCTCAAGAAGACGTTCCTGAAACGCTTCGCTACAAGCAAAGAGGGTGAGAGACCCATTAAACGGCTGCAGGATATATGAAAACAGCAGGGCGAAATGTTGAAAAGCTTCTTGTCCCACTTTACTGATGAAATTACCTACTGTGTACAAGTTATGGATAGGGAAGCGTTGACCGCCTTAAGAGGAAGTTTAGATATAAACTTTCTCTTTTGGAGAGACGTACAAAATAAGGATCCCGCCATCTATGACACCCTATTGGAAATGATAAGGCGATAAATCCTCAATGAAGAATTGAGGGATCATAGGAACAGGGCCATCCAGGGACTTCTCCCACCTCAAATGCAAAGGGAAAGAGGCCCTACTTCCCATTTAATGGATCATCAAGCACGCTTAAATCATGGGCAAGAATTAGCTACAGCAACCCTCAACGCAGTACCTTCCCTGGCCTACGAGGAAGTAAACCCTGATGCTGAAATGCATCAGTGTCAGCTTTACCGAAGACACTCGCAGAGGGAGAGAGGTAGGAGACGAGGTACTGAACCTAGAAATAGGGGTGAAGAACCCGGTTATTGTACGTACCATCAATCCCATGACCACCGCATGGAAAACTGTTGAGATGTCACAGACACTCCCAAAATACGAATCAAGGAAAAGGAAGATACTTCAGAAGAGACGCTCCCCCAAGTAGACCCAATAGCCAGCAATCTGGAAGCATCGAACCGAGTCACCCCAACAGAAATGACCCATATAGGGGAAGGGATAATGACATAGAGAGATCCAGGAAAGGTCAAAGACAAAGACGAAGCCCCCTGCAAATAATGGTCAGGAACCCATCCGGGAGATCGATACAATTATTGGAGGTCCACATGTGGGAGAGGAATCTAGGAACACACAACAGAATTATGCTAGAAAAGTAATGGATCCTCCTATGATGAGTTTCATAGTCAACCGATCAATTACCTAAAAAGCAATCCCACCAATTACTTTCACTGAAGAGGATACAGCAGGTATGTATTATCCACACTATGACGCCCTTGTGGTAAGAGCTATCGTAGGCCGAAATGGCCTAAAAAGAATGTTAGTGGATAATGGAAGCTCGGTCAACGTCATCTTTGGAACCACTTTTGACAAATGCAAGTTGACCACGAGTTGACCCCAATGAATTCTCCTTTGTATGGCTTCATGAGGGACAACATCATTCTAAGGGGAAAAATTACCCTAGTAATAGAAATGGGGATTACACCCCTAAATACCCACAATTTTATGGAATTCATAGTGGTTGATAGTCGATCTGCTTACCATGGAACACTTGGAAGACTAGCTTTGAAAGAATTGTGGGCTGTTACTTCCAAACATCACATATATATAAAATTTCCAATTGAAAACGGCATAGTCACCATCTGAGGTGATCAGCAAAGTGTCGAGAATGCTACTCAAACTCCTTGAGGAAAGCTGAGCCAAGGACTGTCAACGTTATTACTACCGACCTGGCCATGCACGACATCCTTAAACCAGAAATTGCCCTGAACAAGGGGAAGACGCTGAAACGACCGGCGCTCTTGAGAAGGAGACATTCTTGAAGTCATACAAACCTCCGAAGAAGAGGCCAACCATGAAAGACAAACCCTCTGAAGAAGGGAGGGCTGTTGAAGAAGTAACTAACTTGGAGGAATTTGATCCTCACATCATTGACTGCGAGCCTCAAACAGCACCCATGGAGGAACTGGAGAGCTTCCTAGCAGACCCACAGGATTCCTCAAAGCACCTGCAGGTTGGAAGGAACCTGCTGATAGTAGCAAAAAAGGAGCTTAAAAGCTTTTTGCTGAAAAATCTTGATATATTCACCTGGAAACATGGCAACATGATAGGCATTGACCCTAAGATCAGTTGCCACCGCTTGAACATCGACCCAAAAGTTGTAGCACACAGACAAAATAGGAGAGCTCTAAACCTCGAAAGATATGAGACTCTGAAAGATAAGTTAAAAAACTAATTGACAATCGACTTATTCAAGAATCAACACCCCAAAGTGGGTCTCGAATCCTGTGTCAGTCAAAAAGCATAGTGGGAAATGGAGGGTTTGTATAGACTTTTCTAATTTAAACAAAGCATGTCCTAAAGATAGCTTCTCATTTCCCAAAATAGACCAATTGGTGGACTCAACTACCGGGCACGAACTTCTTAGCTTCATGGATGCATATTCTGGATACAACCAAATACCAATGTTCTCAGTTGATGAAGAACATACCTCCTTCATCACAGACAATGGTCTTTACTGTTATAAGGTCATGCCTTTTAGGTTGAAAAATGTCGGGGCTACCTACCAAAAACTAGTCAATAAAATGTTCGCCGACCTTATTGGTAAGACCATAGAGGTCTACGTGGACGATATGCTGGTGAAATGCCTAAGGGCAGGGGATCATGTTAGAAATCTCAATGAGACCTTCCAAATTTTGAGAAGATATCGAATGAAGCTCAATCCTTTAAAGTGCACCTTTGGAGTTTCTTCTAGAAAATTGCTGGGTCACCTCAAAAACCAAAAGAGGTACAAGCCTCACTGGACAAGTAGTAGCCCTAAACCGTTTCGTCTCAAAGGCAACGGACAAGCGCCTTCTTTTCTTTAAAATCCTCAAAGGAGGGAATAAATTCCAGTGGATAGAGGAGTGTGACGTAGCTTTACAAGAGCTAAAAAAGCACCTGGGACAGGCTCTCCTCATCTCCAAGCCTAATGATCACGAACCACTACAATTGTACCTTACTGTGACATCCGAGGCCATCAGTTCGATTTTAATAAGAGAAGAGGATAGTCGCCAGCTGCCCGTAAACTACGTCAGCAAAGCTCTTTTGGCAGCAAAAGCTCACTATCGAGATATGGAGAAGCTAGCTCTCTCTTTAATAACAATTTCGAGAACATTGAGACCATATTTCCAAGCCCATACCATATATGTGTTAACAAATTTCCCCCTTAAGCAAGTGCTACAGAAGTCCGATGCTTCAGGAAGACTACTGAAGTGGCTTGTGGAACTCAGCAAGTTCGATATAATTTTTAAATCAAGGGCTGCCATCAAAGGCCAGACCCTAGAATATTTTGTGGCGGAATTCACCCCATCCCAGAGATGGAAGAATACGTGAAAACCACCGAACCTTCAATTTGGAACCTAGCAGTTGATGGATCATCAGAAGAGACATGATCAGAAGTTGGGTCAGTTTTGGTAAGTCCAAAGGGACATAAGCTTACTTATGCAGTTAGATTTGGTTTCAAAGCCACTAACAATGTAGCAGAGTATGAGGTCCACTTAGCTGGCCTAGGGCTGGCCAAAGAAATGAAAGTAAGGAGACTCGTCATCAGCAGTGACTCCCAGCCAGTGGTAAGGCAGGTGCATGGTAATTTTTTAGCCAGAGATAAGTTGATGGCAGCATATTTGAAATTAGTCATGAACTTCATCCTCTCCTTTGAAAGTTTTGAACTAGTGTAAATCCCATGCATAGAGAACGTCCATTCTGACGCACTATCTAAATTAGTAAGCAGCAAGAATTCTAAACTGCTTACATGTGTACCTATAGAACATCTCGAAGGACCTTCCATTGCAGGTGGCAAAGCTATGATGTGGATTGAAGACACTCCAGCATGGATGAAGCCAATAATGTCTTTTATCAAAGAGCAGATCCTACCTCCTGAAAAGGAGGAAGCTCAGAAACTCAGAAGAAGAGCTGCTCACTTCATCTTACAAGATTATGTACTATATAAACATGGATTCTTACTACCGTTGCTCAAATACATTAGAGGAGAGCAAGCAAACTAGGTACTCCGGGAGGTACATGAAGTGGTATGTGGGAACCACGTCGGAGGATGGTCCTTGGTGCAAAAGGTTCTAAGGCAGTGATATTATTGGCCCACCTTAAAAAAGGATGCGCAGCAATTCATTAGAAAATGCAACAAATGTCAACAATTTGCCGTTATTCAAAGGCTGCTCTCTCAAGAGTTGAACGTTGTATCTAGCCCTTTGCCATTTGCAAAATGGAGGATCTATCTAATTGGACCTCTTCCCAAAGGAAGAGGAAGCTCTAGCTTCGCTATTATCACTATTGATTATTTCACCAAGTGGGTGGAAGCCAAACCATTGGCCAAAATCACAAAAGCCAACACCTTCAGGTTCCTATGGAAGAACATCATCTACAGGTTCGGAATTCCTCACTCAATTGTATTAGACAATGGCAGGCAATTCGATAATAAGAAAGTTAGAAGAATGTACGAGAAGTAGGGTATCAAGAAACATTTCTCTTCCCCACACGACCCCCAGGCAATGAGCAGGTTGAAGCTGTTAACAAAACAATCAAATACACGTTAAAAAGAAAATTGGATGCCTCTACAGGGGCTTGGGTCAATGAAATACTCCAAGTACTTTGGGCTATCAGAACGACAAGCAGAACTGTTATAGGCGAAACTCCATTCTCTATGGCCTATGGTGCAGAGGCTGTGAACCCTGTTGAAGTAGGTTTACCATTTCCTAGACGAATGCACTTCAATGAAATTGCTAATGATGAAATGAGGAGATGTGAACTTGACCTCCTGGAAGAAAGATGGACAATTCCCAAGAAAAATTTGCCTTGTATCAAAGAAAAATGACTAGGTACTACAATTCAAAAGTGAAAAAGAAGGTATTTCGTTTGAACGAACTAGACCCTCCAAAGAGCATGGCTCGGGAACCCTAGGCCCAAATTAGGAGGGCCTTTATCGAGTATATGAATGGGTTCGACCTGGGACGTACATAATCAAGAACATGGATGGAAAGGTATGGCCTCATCCATGGAATGTAGAACACTTGAGCAAATATTATCAATGATGTAAAACATCTTATGTATGCAATCTAAGAATCGATGAAATTAATGCTTAAATATATTATCTATACTATAAAAGTATATGTCCCTTGCAAGGAAATGCGTAGATGGTTCGATGAGGCTCTGGATCCCAAAAGGACCATCTCTGAACTAACCCAATGAGGTACTGGCCCTCAAACAGGAACGAACCTCTCAACCCATGTTGAGGGAAGAAAACAGAAAGTATGACCTACTAACACTTGAACAGAAGTTTGAGCTACAATATCTTAAAAATGCCTCGGCTCATTCATATCAACCTACTTTGAAAATTGATAAAGGTAACGAATTTCTGAAACTTGGATAAATTTTAGTATCTGAATTATTATCGAAGTACTATGTTCAGTGATCTAATTTTGTTTAAAAATCATCATATGTTTAATTATCTGGTCATGCGTATTCTGAAATAACTAGAAGAACTTCGAGTTCTGAACCATGTTGAAGTCTGACCTTATTACATTTAGGTTCATAATTGCATGACATTGTCGGAGCTATCAAAACTGTTATAAGTTTGATGTTTTTTTAAAATGAATGTCGTATTTGTTTTTAACATCGTTACCGAAGTATACGTTGTCCAAATTCATACTGGTAAGCACATCAGAATTAAGTAAGGGCAATGAAAATGAGAAAATTTAAAGAAACATAGATATTGAGTAAAATGAGTGAATTCATGTATAAAAGAAAGATTTACATTTAATGGGCCAAAGCCATTACACTTGATGAAAATTGCTAAAAATACAAGAACTACATCCTAAGAGGATGGGGGTTGAGGAGCCACAAAGGGCATGATGGCATCAAGGGCCACTTATTCGGCTATTTCTTCAGCTGCATCATCATCCAATTCAATCACATGGTTCCCATCTGTTGGAGTTTGAGGTTCAGACCCCCCTCCCCAAGAAACTCAGCCCTCATCTCAGAAGTGTTGACGTCTCGAGTGTTACCCTCCAGCCATTCAATTACCTCGGTGTAAGCATACCTCCTCCAATATTTCCCAAAGCTTTGATACGCTTCGCTTAGATGGAAGTTGGTCAGGAAGGTCTTCTCAGCATTTCTGCTAGCTAGTTCAGCATCACTCCGAAAGGTCTCCACTTCCTCGGTCAAGCCAGCAACTTGGGTGGTTAGTTCCCCTACTTTTCCCTTCAAAATAGAATTCTCATTATTAGCCTTTTCCAAAGCCTCAACCACCAGCTTCTGGTGGGCATCAGATGTCTCCACTCACTTCGTTAAAGAGGCCACTTCACTCTAAGATAAGGAAACCTCTTTCTTTAACTTCTCAATTTCTTCCAAGGAGGAAGCGAGCTTCACTGACTCCTCGACCTCCTTTTTCTTCTGAGCCTCAGCCTCAGCTTTAGCCACTTTGGTGGCCTCCTCAACCTGAGCAGCTTTATTCGCAAACTCCTTATGTTTTCATTGAAGGTTTTTAAAGAGGGCCTCTACCTCTATGGTCATGCCAAATGATCTTCCCGCCTGGGCCACCATCGTGGTAACAACGTCGACGACGTCGTTCTTTTTTATGTAGGATTGCCACTTCTCCATCTAATAACTATGAAAGGTTGTGGTAGCATTTTGGACGTCGGGGAGAAGAAGGGAAAAAGCCTCATATTTGAGCTCATCTTTTCTTGAGGCCAAGCTGGGTTTCGACTTAGAAACTTCTGAAGTGGTAGAGTCACTAGAAGTCCTAGCCTTCTTTGTAGGCTCTTGCCTTAAGGGCTCCACGACAATTGGCCTCTTCTGTTCTCCAGAGGCTGCAGCCATTGAGCTGCCTAATATCTTTTCCCCCACTGGGACCTCAGAACGGGGCGGAGAGACATCGTTAGAACCATCCGTCCCACTGGGGGTCGGGATTCTGAACCTCTTCTTAAGTTCCTCATCCATCACCTTTTTGTCCCTATCAGCCATTGGGGTCATCCTTCCCCCTGAGAGGCAGCTTCATTGCTAACCCTCTCAATTTTGTCCCTCACCTGCTTTTCTCCAGCATATGAGGGCTTTATCCCCTTCCCAAAGGTAGATGTGGCCGCAAGATGGTGGCCATGTCAGGGATAGGATGCCTCCTCTTATTAAAATTCTCTGAAAATGTCAAAGGTTAGCAGGATTACATGGGAATGATACTAATGAAAATGTCAAAGTATGATAACTTCTTACCCCTCTTCGCCATCAAATAAAATTCTTCGAAATAGCGGCTCGTCTGGATCAAACGACTGAAGCCACGTGAGTCGAGAGATTTTTTGTAGACCTTGGAGAGAGTGTCCCAGTCAAACTCTGTAAACTCGAACTGTGCAACCGACCCTACGAAACGAACACCAAAAAAGGTAAGTATCAGACCTCATCAGTTCGAAAAGCAAAAGAAAACAAGAAAAGCACTCACGAGCATCGAAATATGAAGTAGGGACTTTGATGTGGGAGACAAGGTCGGCCTCACACTCTTGCCACCTCCCCCCACACCCAAAACCAAGTCTCCTTCCACCCTTTGATGGAAGTAGACAGGCCGATGACAAAGGGGGAGTGTGACCCCCAAGGACACAAAGAATACCACCCCCTGAAATCCCCTTTGCCTAAGGACCTAGACTGGTAAACTATTTGAAAGACATGCAGGGGCATGTCCTCTCCCAAGAAGACCTTTTTTCGGATGTAGAAACCTACCAATTGGGCCCAGGCATTGGGAACAAACTGGGTAGGGGCCAGTCCATAAAGTCTAAAGACTGCCTTGAAGAAGGGGTCGATCAGCAAATGAAGTCTAGCTTTCAACAAAAATTCACTAATGGTGATACCGCATCGCCTCGGATAACAGGCTCGCTCATTAGGAGAAGAGGAGAAAAGTTCAATGTCATAGGGAATCCTATACTTATCCCTAAGATTGGTAAGTATGCCAGATCTACTGAAGAAGGAATTTTGGCTTCCCCCAGGCTATTTCTTCATCTTCACCACTACCCTTAGAAGTGGAAGTACGGCGAGGATGAGGTCGGGTGTGTTTGTAACTGAAAAGCCCATCTCATTCGCTTATTCACTAATGTCAACCTTCCCCCAGTAGATTTCAAGGAAGAAGCCATTGATTTACAAAGGCTGCTTAAAAATTTATATAAAGCCAAAAAAGAAAACAAGATACAATACTTACGATTTTCGTAAAACAATGAAGGAGAAGAAACACGGAAGATCAACAAGAAAAAGAAAAAACTCGACAAACAAAGGAAACTCTTGAAAGAAAAGCTTGAAGACTTGAAGGTTTTGAAAAAGCAAGGAAACAAAGATTCGTCCAAAAATGGAAAAATCTCCTCCAAAAATCCATGCCTTTTATAGGCAGACACACTCAATCCTAGCCGTTGGATGCGGATTCGGGTCATCCAACAGTCCATTTCGAAGTATTAATCTGAACCACTTAAACACGTCAGGCACTTGGTCTTCTATGGCCCAGATATGGATGTCGATGCCACGCGCTTTCATGCGCCTGGAGTTCACAAGATGTATGGGAGACAACCATCATTACATATTAAATGCGGCGACGGTTGCGTGTATTAGAAGTTGTACCCCCCCAGCTGCCTTATCTTGGAAACATGCCACAACATCATATCATTGAGGTGCCATCATTAAGGAGGCCTCATTTTTCTCAAAGACATTAAGATGAAATGCCTCATAATTCTCATTATCTGAGGCTGTAAAAGGATATGACCTTCTTCAAATAAACCGCTTCCGTTAGTGTCTCGGTTATACGAAAAGATCTGAAGACACAACTTCAGCTCCACTCCGCTTCAGCACGCCTGCCTAGAACCAATCCAAATAATGAAAACTTACCAAGTAAACCACTTCGGATAACACCTACACGGGGTTCGTAAAGATCAGGTATGACCTAAAGTCCACGCATTATATGAATGATTATACCTAAACTTGGGGGACTACGTTGTAATATGGGTGAAAAACCACCCCTAATTAAATATATTTTCATCTTCAACAATATTATATTATTATTTATTACACATTAAGTCTACGCATTACATGAATGATAACGCCTAGATTTGGGGGACTATTGTTACTCCTCACCTCAACGGCTCAGATAGATTATGCTACGTAGCAAAGCCACATAGGCAGAAAAAGTCAAATAAGAAAGTCAAACGAAAACCCCTGGAGCCAGAACACGAAGAAAGCTTGAAAGGCTGATGTCCTCATACTGTCCGGAAGCTGAGGCACTACTTAAAGACAAAGTTGCCTAGGAAAACAGAAGGTGCCGAGGCCCTTCACTTTGGGAGCTACTTCTGAGGTCCCTCCGTAACTCTCAGCTCTTCCAAGGCCCGCCAAACTGATGTTGTTCCTCATAAAAGATTTAAGGATCTCTCTGAAGTGATTGATGTAACGTTTATAATAAAGTTATCGGTGTGTCAGCCTATTGTGTAGGGTGGCTGACCCCTTATCAATGTATTAATTGCATTGATAGACAATGATGTGATGTCTCGATTAAGGAGTAGGTCACGTGGTTCTGATCCAGCAGATACCACGTCGACCAATGTAGTATAAATAAGGTCTTCTTGTAACTTAAATGGGTTGGATTATAAATTGAGACTTGGAAAATCAAATACAAAAAATATACACTTGAAATCTCTAGATGTTTCGTATGAACACTTGATTGAAGATTTTTCGTATTCTTTGTATGTTAATCAAACGAAAAATATGACATACAAGATAGCAACATCTATATGTATTTACATCTATCCTTCCACGTGTTCATGTCTTATTGATAGATAGATTAGTTTGATTTCAATCCGGCAATCGCTGTTAGCGCGATTTCCCTCGTTTCATCCGTCGGAGTTTATTCAGTTTTGTCTTTCATCGCAAAGTACCTCCTGCATTTATTTTCTCATTGCTACCATCACCATTTTGGTAGAAACACGCCAAACCATACTTGACTTGGCGTGAGTGGGCCCGACATTTGTTGACTCATTTTCAAGGGTCAACACTAGCCTCTCATACTAACAATTCAAAAGTGACGACTTCTCTCTCAAATCTCACCATTACACCATATCAATATCAACAAATTCTACCTATGTTAGCACCACAGCTGCAAGGACAGTTCTCAGCCTGCAATCAACAACCCCTTGATGTGATATTTCCTTCATCCTCAATGCTTGATACTTTTGCTTTCTTAGGTAATCGTGCATGTCCCAATGTTTCTTCAATTGCAGACAGATGGATTATAGACACAAGAGCTTCAAAACATATGGTTTTTTTCTCTTAAACACTTGACCATTGTAACTACAACAACAAATGCATCTGTAAAACTACCTAATGGTAATACTGCTGCTGTCGCACACACTGGGACTGTGAAGTTTTCTGCTACTATAGTGTTAACAAATGTTTTAATTGTGCCATGCTTTAAGTTTAATCTGATATCTGCCCGCAATTTGATACTTAAGCACAATTATTTCTTGATATTCATCATCATTATTGTTTTATTTAGGATCTTTTAACATGGATGACATTTGGGGTATGCAAGCTTGAAGATGGATTATATCATTTTCAGCAATCTGAACACCAAAGCAATGATCAATCCCCACACAACTCTCAACAAGTTATAAGAAATTTCATTGTCTTTCATACTTCAAACAATAATAATGTCTCATCTTTGAAATGTAATAAAGAAGATCTTGCTACTTGTACTTCAATGAACAATGTTGATGTCAACAAAAAAATTGATGTTCGGCATTGTCGTTTGGGACATATTCATGTTTCTAAATTGTCACTATTACATAAATATGTTCCTGCCATTATCTTCGACTCACATTTACACTGTATTGTTTGTCCTATTGCCAAACAACACATATTGCCTTTATCAAATAGTGAAACAAAAACTTCCAAAATGTTTGAACTCATCCATTGTGATATCTAGGGTCCGTATTTTGTCCCTACATTGGATGGCTTCATATACTTCCTAACTATTGTCGATAATTATAGTCGAATGACTTGGACTTACCCGATGCGAGATAAATATCAAACAAGGTCCATCATTCAAGCCTTTTTTCATCCTATTCAAACACATTTTCAGTGCAATATAAAGGTCCTTAGATCAGAAAATGTCTCAGAAATTCTCATGATTGATTTCTACTATTCCAAAGGTATCATACACCAATTGAGTTGTGTTGAAACACCACAACAAAATGGTGTGGTTAAGCGAAAACATCTGCACTAGAGATATTAAGTTTCAGGCCAAATTACCTCATGAATTCTGGGGAGACTGCATTCTCACTGCCACATATCTCATTAATCGAACATCTACCTATATCCTCAACAATAAATCTCCTTATGAGGCTTCTCTACCAAACCAAGCCATCTTACACTTGCTTTAGAGTCTTTGGTTACTTTGTTATGCCTCCACCCTCAAAAGAAATCTAACAAAATTTGATCAAAGGACAGTGCCTTGTATTTTCCTTGGGTATCCATATGGCATGAAAGCCTACAAATTATATAATCTACAAACTAATACTACTTTTATCTCACGGGATGTTTCTTTTCATGAAACAATTTTCCCATTCATCATCCTAATTTTCTCAAATCCCTATCCTTGTTCACAACAAGATCAGATCCCCTTTCCAGCATCATCACACCAAATATTTGACATTCCACTCACAACTTCAGCCTCTATTCATATGCATACTCATACTTCACCTTTATCTGATCATCCTTCCCAGTCAGACATTACTCCATCTGAAGCACCTTCCTCTTCAACTTCAAACATTAATAATGTAAGATCTTCACTTGAAATTACTCCATCTGAAGTACTTCCCTCACCATATATCATATCTATCTGCAAGTCTAGTAAGCCTAAACGAATCATCATACCTTCAAGACTATCATTGCAACTTAGTATCTCAGATGTCCTTTTCCCAGTCAAATTCCATGGTAAAACGGATCTGAATCTAGAAGACAATATCCTCTATCAAATTATTTTGAGTTATGATTTGTTGTCTCCGGCACAAAGTAGGTGCACACTGGCCTTATCTACTGTCTATGAGCCTAAGTCTTATGCTGAAGCATCTAAGTATCCGGAGTGGTGTAAAGCTATGCTATGGATACACAGTATCAAGCCCTTGTTTCCAATAACTAGGTCTGGACATGATCCGGTTTGGTTCGGTTCGGTTCTGAAGAGAACCGAACAGAACCAAATGTTTTGGGTATTTAGTAGGTGGAACTGTCGGGTCTAAATTTAATTATGAAACCGTTCGGGTTCGATTCAATTCGATTTCCGAGTTTCGTACAATAATTAATTTTTTTATATTTACAACAATGCTACATTAGTTCGGCTATGACATGTTCAATATTAACTATTAAAAAATAATATAGTCCAATCGGTGATATCTTTTACGCACCTCTTTATTGAGTGATTCATAAATTTGACTGTTAAAATCACAAGAAAAGGAAGATAGTCAGTTCACAATAATAGAACGGCAAAAATAACACTACGGTAGAATAAGAGATTTGGGTAAAATTTAGGTCAATTTGATTATGCTGAACTGACTGAAAATTAGAAATAGTAAAATCATATTTTACGTTTGAGCTAAATTAATTAGCTAACAAATTCATTTAAAAATAAAATAATTTGACTTATTTAAGATTAAAAAAATTAAAAATTGGAGATATTCGGTTCTTATTCGGTTCTTGATCTAGAACCGAGAATCGAATCGAACATGTCGGTTCTCGACTCAAATAGACATTAAGGTATTTAACTTAAGAAGACCTGCTAGGTTCAGTATGGTTCGGGAGTTTTGTCCAGCCCTACCAATAACACTTAGACTGTTGGCAAGCTTCATGTGCACAAGAAACATGTGGATTGCAAATGGGTTTTCAAAGTTAAGCTGAATTCAGATGGGACTGAGGAAAGAAAAAAGGCTCGACTTGTAGCTAAAGGTTTCACACAGCAGGATGGTCTAGGTTATGAGGAAACATTTTCACATATTGCTAAGTTGGTAACCATGAAAACTCTTCTAGTTGTTTCAGCTAAAAAATAATGGCACCTCCATCAACTTGACATTAATAATGCTCTTCTTCATGGTGAACTGGATGAAGAGGTTTACATGTTGATGCCACCAGGTTACGAACAGCAGGGGGAGAATGGAAGAAATTGGTTTGCAAACTAAACAATTCCATCTATGGACTCAAGCAAGCATCAAGACAATGGAATACCAAGCTGACTTCCTACATTTTATCTCAAGGTTTTAGGCAATCAAAATCTGATTTCTCATTGTTCAACAAAAAAAATGGCTGTTCATTTACTGTATTTCTTATCTATGTGGACGACATTATCATAAGAGGAAATGATTTATCATACATTGAACAATTCAAGAAGAAACTGAATGACCAATTCAGACCAAAGGACTTGGGGGCTCTAAAGTATTTTCTAGGGCTCAAAGTAGCAAGATCCTCTAAAGGCATATTTATTTGTCAAAGAAAATACGTATTGGAAATATTAGTAGATGCTGGTTATCTTAGGGCTAAACCAGCAAGGAGTCATTTACCACATAACTTTAAATTCAGCGAAGATGGAAGGGAAACTATTGCGGATCCTAGCATGTATCGAAGGTTAGTCGGAAGGATAATATAGTTGATAACAAGACCTGATTTCTCATATGCAATGCAGGTTCTTACTCAATTCCTTGAGTTACCAAAACAAACTCATTTAGAAGCAGCTCATCATGTGTTGAGATATTTGAAGGGGACACCTGGACAAAGTCAATTTTTTAGTATCAAATTTGATCTACACTTAAAGGATTTTGGAATGCATATTAGGCTGCATGCTTGGATACAAGAAAATCTATTACATGCTATTGCATATTTCTGGGGGATTCGCTAGTGTCTTGGAAGTTTAAGTAGCACCATAGAGTTTCAAGATCATCAGCTGAAGCAGAATATCGGTCCATGGACCTGCGGTTTGTGAATTAAGTTGGTTAAAGAACATACTTAGTGAAATAAGAGTTGTACATACTAAAGCTCGTTACTTTTCTATGATAACCAATCTGCCATACATATAGCCAGCAATCCTATATTTCATGAAAGAACGAAACAAATAGAAATCGATTGTCATCTTGGCAGGAGAAGTAAAGATGTTGTATATGGCATCACAAGTTCAACTGGCAGACTTACTGACTAAACCTTTAGGGGGAACCAAACTCAATTCATTGTTAAACAAGATGGGAATATTGAACATACATTATCCATCTTGAGGGGGAGTATTGAGCCATGTTAGCATAGAGGTATTTAAGTCTTTCCACATATTTTTTTGTTATGTTATGGTTTGGTTAGCAACATCTATGTATGTATGTATGTATGTATGTATGTATGTGTATATGTGTGTGTGAATGCTTGTATAATTCCCGTGGTTGAATGAGAAAACAGATTTTGCCACCTTACTATTTCATCCTCTCAATTCTAGAAATTTCTCTGTAGCAAAAATATCACTTGGTGGCGCTGTTCATGGTGCTAGTGATGCTTGACCACAACAGGTGGTGGTTTTTTATAAATGCTGTATTTTTCTTGGTTTTTTTGTGGAGGGAATAGATTGTTAAATGTGAGGTGGTAGGGAGGTTTGACGTGGGAAGGAGGTTTAGTCGGAGGGCTGCGGTGGCGGCAAATTTGCCAATGTGGTTGTGGGTGGCAGTGGAGAGGGTTGTGAGTGTTTGGTTATGCCCTTGTTTTGTTTCCATTATTTCAAAAATACATTCTTTTATCTCTTGTTTTCAATCATA
>CAIGRK010165834.1:0-23769 GCA_903798315.1 Fraxinus greggii | reverse complement strand
TTTTTTTTTTTTTTTAAATTGAGTTAGAAGTACCCACTGGCATTCTGAAACTTTTTCCCCAGCTTTTCAAAATTTAAATTCGTTATGTTTTCCACCTTAATGGACCTAGAGTTTATGCTTCATGTATATTTATTTATTATTATTATTTTTCAAGTTTTTCTTGCTTTTTAATAAACTGAAGCTGTGGTCATTACCGTTCTTTGTCTGGGTTTTTAGTAGTTTTGATATCAAAATTTGTGTTTGAGAGGAATTCATTTTTCGAATTAATTCCTTAAATTATCTATGTTTCTTACCGCTCGTTGCCTTTTTATTTTAATTATTATTATTATTTTTTTTTTCGGGTTTTCAATTTCATGTTCACTATTTTTGAGCTTGCTGCACTAGCTAAAAATCTAGAGATGCATTTACACAGTGTCATTGATACCTAATACATTTAAAGTAGTTTTATTGATTTTACTTGATATGCAGATTTCGATGAAGAAGAATTTGCCACTGAAGGTGAAATCAAGAATGAACCTGGCAAAGCTCCCCAATATCCTTGTTTTCCCAAGGAGGAGGAGATGAGTGAGGAAGAGCTTGAAAGAATGCTGGGAGAGCGATATAAGACAGGATCCACTTATGTTACATATGCGGAAGATGGTTATGATCATAAGAGATCAATTGAGAGGGACATATATCTGCTGTCTGCCAAGAACCCAACAATCTGGAAAGTTAAATGCATGGTGTGATTTCATAATCTTCTGGATTTAGTTTCGATGCAGCTTCAGAATCTTGTTGCTGTTCCGAACTTCTTTCAATTTTTTGTTCCTGAGCAAGTTTCTGTCTTAGGTTGGTCGCGAGAGGCATTCAGCTTTTTGCCTGATGCAAAAATACGTGGACTTGAATTATTTGGGTACTAACCTTCAGATAATATCCGCATTTGCAGTAGACCATGTGAAGGGTTTCATTTATATTGAAGCCGACAAGCAGTATGATATTAATGAGGTACGTATCTTTCTCTTTGTAGAATCATTATTTTATTGAGGTGGTAATTGTTTATATTGCAGTTCTTGGTCTTGTGGTGGCACCTTCTGCTAATAAGGATTTGTCGACCTTTTAATTTATGAACGCAGGCATGCAAAGGACTTTGCTCTGTTTATCCAAGCCGAGTGGCCCCTGTTCCCCCTAAAGAAATCCATCATTTGCTTTTAGTCAGGAGCAAGTCCAATGCAATCTCTGAGGGCATGTGGGCCCGTGTGAAGAATGGAAAATATAAGGGTGATCTTGCACAGGTGTGATCTTACTTCCGTGTCAAAATAGTAATCATGATATATGTAGTTTTGTGTGTATTTTCACTTGGCTATTCAATTGCTTTGATGTTTTTTCTTTTGGCAAAGAACCTACATTTTTTTTTTTAATTGTTTCAATTATGCTTGTACTTCTAGGTTGTAGCTGTAAATGATGCACGGAAGAAAGTTACTGTAAAGCTGATTCCAAGGATAGACTTGCGAGCGATGGCTGAAAAATTTGTAAGATGATTTGTTCCAGACATGCTTTTAATGTGAACTATATTTATAAAGCCCATGTTTGAGCCCCATTATTTAAAAACTCATTTTTTCCAAACTTATTTTCAATCGCACATTCTCCCAATAAAATAATTTGCACGTAATCCCAAAACCTTTTCTTACTTTTTAACCACACATTTTCCAAACACTCACTATTACAAAACCCCTTTTTTTATGAAAAATGGAGCTCAAACGGGGGCTGAATCTCTCATGGAAACATTTATGCGTGATATATATTTTTAGCAGGGAATTCTGTAAGTCTAAGGTAAGCCTTAACATCAAACCAAAATATAGAAATAAAATGAAATGTCTTTATAGTTTTCTGCATATTTATGAAGAGGACATTTTTATACATGCAATTTCTGTTTGCCGCACAATCATGGTTTTTTTCCCTTCATTTGTTTCTAGAATAGTTTCTTTGAGGAGTTTATGGTTCTTTTGGCTCAGCTGTGGTTTCATGGCAATGCTCAGTTGAAATGCTCTTGCACCTCAATTCATTCATAAGTTCCTACTCTTTTTTTTCATGATCCAAATCGTTTATAAAGCAATGTCAAATATATCGTCGAGATATTTATGCCTGCATTTTAAACTGAAACAATATATCAATGATTTCATCTAACAACAGCTACCTTTGTTACTCTTCATGACGTTGGTTCTCATTTCTAATAACATTTGACTCGTGTTATTTTTATTTACAGGGCGGAGGAGTTCCTGCTAAAAAGACAGCCATCCCAGCACCAAGACTGATCAGCTCTAGCGAGCTTGAGTAACTTGCATCCTCCCGTTCGTTATGTTTCATTTCATGGTTTCCTTGCTAATTGATTGTATTCATCGTACGCTTTTAGGGAGTTTCGTGCTCTGATTCAATACCGAAGGGACCGTGACACTAACCAAATGTTTGAGATTCTTGACGGGATGTTGCTGAAGGATGGTTATTTATACAAAAAAGTGTCTATTGACTCACTGAGTTTGTGGGGTGTAACGCCTACTGATGATGAACTCTTGAAGTTTGAGCCTTCAAAAAATGAAGAATCTAACGATGGACAGTGGCTTTCCCAACTATTTGGCGAACAAAAGAAGAAGCATGTCCAGGCCATAAAGAAGGACAAAGGGGACGGTAAAGGTGGTGGTAAAGAAGGTGGATCGTGTAGCTCTACAATGGAAAATAATTTTGAAATGCATGATCTAGTCTTTTTTGGGTGAGCATTTATTTGTTATGATGTTTTGTGATGAAGACAATTACTCAAATCTGATATGCTCTGTTCACCTATTTTGTATTGCAGTCGAAAGGATTTTGGTGTTGTCATCGGCACGGAGAAGGATGACAGTGTAAAGGTATAAACGCCTCATACTTCATAATCTTAATCCTTGTGTGATGTCAATTCATTTCCTTCAATAGATCATCTTGGTAATAGGTCATCAAAGGAGGCTCAGAAGGACCATCAGTTGTTACTATCAAACAGCGTGAGCTAAAGAGTGCATCTTTTGACAAAAAAATGTTCACCGTTTTGGATCATCATGCCAAAACCATATCAATTAATGACATAGTCAGGGTTTCGGATGGTCCATTGAAGGTCTGGTAGTAATTTTAAATTAGAAGCTTTAAGTAATTATTCTACAATTCGGTTTTTTGAAGAAATATGCAAGTACGTATTGACATTGCAGGATAGACAAGGAACAGTTAAAAAAATCTACAAAGGGATACTATTTTTGTGTGATGAAAGTGAACAAGAGAATAATGGCTATATCTGTGTTAAAGCACAGTTATGCGAGAAAGTAAACATTTCTGGTGATGCATCTAAGGAGAAGGTTTGTATGTTTGGAACCGGAAGAGCAGGAGCTTTTTCTGTTTGATGAACCTTTTTTAGTTTCTGAAACAGTTTTGTCCATCTAACTTATTGTTGCATTTCCTAATCTGAATCAGGGTAGCGAACCAGCTGTTCCTTCAGGATTTGAGGATTTCCCGTCATCCCCAACATGCCCTTTGTCTCCTAACAATTCTTTGCAAGAGAGAGAGAACAAAAACAACTGTACGTTTTTGAGTTCCTATTGTATCTAATCACTAGATGCACTATTAAAGTTCTATCTCCATTTACCTGTTTAACATGTTATTGTAAATGCAGCTAATCACGAAGATAATGGCATGTTTGCTGTTGGTCAGTTATTAAGAATCCGACTGGGCCCTTTAAAGGGGTACCTTTGTCGTGTGTTAGCTGTTCGCCGTTCTGAGGTCACCGTAAAGCTGGATTCTCAGCACAAAATTCTCACTGGTTTGATGGATAAACCTTATCCTCTTTTGGTGTTGCATGACTCGGATTTAAACATTCTTACGTGTTCTTGTAGTGAAATATGAGCATCTTTCTGAGGTTCGCGGAAGAAATTCTACCATTTCTCAGGGGTAAGTGAATATACTATTACAAGCTTGTGTTTTTATATCCTGGCAGTGTGTTCTGTACAGTTTCTGATTCACGCTGATTTACATACCATTTACATTTTTCTTAGGGATGATTCTGGGTCTGTTAAGCCATTCAATTTTCTTGGATCGCAAGATGGTTCCACAGGTAGGAATTTGTTGCATGGTTTTCAATCACATTTTTGTGGTCTTCCTTTTCTTTTCTTTTCCTTGAATAGTTTCTTCTGCTTCCTGCCCACCCTGGTTTATTTTGTTCTCTGGATTGAAAAGCTTATTTATCTTGAAGATTGGATGGATGGGACAGCATTGTCAACAGATGGTGAAAAGTGGAATGCTGGAGGATTATCTACAGAAAGGTTTTACTTGTATCTGATGCCTGTTTTTAATTTATTTTTAAGCTTATCATCTTTATGCACGTATAGTTCTAATTTTTCGTGGTGAGGATGTGTGCTTACCGAGTATACATGTAAGCATTTTTCTGACAAGTATTTAAATATACAAGTTAAAATTTTCATTTTGGGATATTTACTTTTCTCTGCTTTGATTAAAAAATGTAACTTGCATTTATTGATTATGACTGCTTTTTCAGTCTGAAAAGCAAATAATATCCAAATTTATTGTTTTTTGATGATCAGAAATGAACATTCACCTGATATGATGTTTGTCATGTTTTATCATGAATATGGTGATCAAATTATTACTGTAAAGGATATCTATGTTTTTATTCACTTCATTCTGGACAGGAAATGAGTGAACAAACACTACAAGGAAATTATAGAAAGTAGTCTACTACTAGTCATTTTAATTGTTTGTTGAGGAAAGTCTTGTTGAGTTTACTAATTGAGAAGTGAACACAAAACATCTATAATAAAAAGCTGCTTTTCGAATGAAGCCAAGTGAATACTGATTCCCATGTATTCTATTCTTATGTTACCATGGTTATATTTGTGGTGCCTTTTATTTGTTTATCCACGGAACGCTGTATTGATGCTTGCTTTTTAAATTATTGCTTTCTTGCTGATGTATACGTCCATTCATCTACTGCCTTCTGTAGTTTTCTATGTTGAACCAAAAATGCCAGCATTTCTTTGCAGGTCTTCTTGGTCTGCTTTCCCGTCAAGCTTACCGGTTATCTACAATGTTCTTCGTTCATTTTTATTATGACGGTGCATCTAATTTGGTCCCTCACATGACTATTTTGACAAGTTTTTTAATATTTGCAGCTTCACCAGGAATCAGGTCCTGTTGGTCCATCCAATCCCGTGGACAATGATGCTGGAAAAGGTAGGGATGACAATGTCTTATTTCAGGCTGCATTGCTAGTATGTACCCAATGCATTTTAGCTTAAAATTGCTAATTTTGAGACTGTCCTGCGTAGCATCACGTCTTCAAGATGCACAGTTTCTGGGTCCACGGCTTTCAGTAACACCAACACATTATCCGCCTTCATTGGCAAAATTATGTTCTAATTGTAATTGATTTACGATGCCTTATCAATAAAATGAATACAAGCTCGCGTGATATAGCTAAAAATCATTATAATTATGTATGTATCGGATGGGATTCTCTAGGACTTTATATTCTGATTTTGTAGGATTCTCTTGATTGAGCTAGCTTTTTTACTTATTTTGCTTGATAAATCTGATTTTCTGTTGAGCTGAAGTTGTTTCCTTACTTTACAAGCCTACTGAAAAGTTTATTTATGCTTTCCGTGTGAGTAGATGAGTTATCTATGCTGTTGCCTACTTTACTTGCATTATGATGCAGGGACAGAAGGTTCTGCTTGGGAGATTAAAGCAGTCCCAAATCAGAATTCATTGTGGGGTGCTGCAGCAACTGATGAGAAAATGGTTGCCAAAACTGGATCAGTTGGTAGCTGGGGAACAAGTAGAGATGATATGGGTGGAAGCAATGATGCTTGGAACAAAACTGGAGCTTCATCAGAGAATAATGAGACTGGATGGGGTAATGCAGGTGGAAAGTTAGGTCAACCAGAAGCATGTGCCTGGAAGAAAGATACAAGAGCGAACACCTGGAAGGATGCTGCTGGTTCAAGTGAAGGTCAGAATGGAAACTGGGGCAACACTAAAAAAGACGGTGGTGTAGCAGGTTGGAGAAAGGGGGCCTCTATTTCGGACAAAGCTGTGGAGTCCCAACCTGAAGGCACTAAGGAAAATCAAGAGCAATCTTGGGGCAAGGCTAGTTCAGGTGGTCAGACTGATTCCTGGAGTAAACCAAAGCCTGTTGGTGCTGATGGTGGAACTTCATGGCATAACCAGGATAGTAAATCTTGGGATAAACAGGATACTTCTTCGTGGACTAAGCAAGATGGGGGATCCTCATGGAACAAGCAGGATGGAGGATCTAATGGCAATAAGCAGGATGATGGATATTCTTGGGGCAAGGCTAGTTCAGGTGGTCAGACTGATTCCTGGAATAAACCAAAGCCTGTTGGTGCTGATGGTGGAACTTCGTGGCATAACCAGGATAGTAAATCTAGGGACGAACAGGATACTTCTTTGTGGAGTAAGCAAAATGGGGGATCCTCTTTGAACAAGCAGGATGGAGGATCTAATGGGAATAAGCTGGATGATGGATATTCTCGGGACAAAAAGGATGGCGAATCTTCTTGGGACAACCGAGGTGGTGATGCTTGGAGTAAGCGGGATGGTGGATATTCTTGGAATAGAAAGGGTGGTGAGTCCTCCTGGAGTAAACAGGCTGGAGAGTCTAGTTGGGGTCAAAAACCTGATGGTAATGTGGAAGATAATTCGAGAAGTAGGTCAGATTAGAAAGACAGTTGGGAGAACTCCAAAGGAGGATTTGGCGGTTGGAAGAATGGTGGGGTTGGAAATAGAGATGCAGATCAAGATGGCAGTTGGGGAAGGGATAAATCTTTTGACGGTGGTCGTGGTTCGGGTGGAAGAAGAGGAAGAGGAGGGGGTCGAGGAGGCAGATGTCAATATGGTAGAGGGAGATCTTTTGATCAGGGTCAATTGAGTTGTTGGAACAAGGAAGGTGAACACAGTCAAGGTTCAAGTAATGATTTTTTCGCAGGGAATCGTTCTAGTTGGAGCAGCGGTCAGGCAGGCATTTGGGACAAAAATATATCAGCTGACTGAAGTAAGAAAGATGATTGGGATAAACAAATTGTTTCTGGCGAGGACAAAGAATCGGGATGGAAGAAAGAATGGCAAGTTAAGGAAGGGACTGGTGTAAGTGGTGATAAATTAGATAGTGCAAAACCTGATTGGGACAACAAATCCGGTGGCTGGTGCAGCTCAAAAGTTTCCAATGATGGCCAGTCATCAGGTTGGAATGGAACATCAACTGCAATTGAAGATGCTCGTAATGATCTAGGTAGTTGGGCAAAAGGAAAAGCACTGGATAACAAAAAGTCCTCCTGGAACACTGGAAACACCTCGAGTGAGAACCAGGCTTCTGATTGGGGTAACAATAGTAATGATGCCCAGGCTTCAGGTTGGAGTAAAACATCAACGGCAAATGAAGATGCTGGTAATGATCGAGGTATTTGGGCAAAAGGAAAAGCACTGGATGACAAAAAGTCTTCCTGGAACACTGGAAACACCTCGAGTGAGATCCAGGCTTTTGATTGGGATAAAAATATTAACAAAGACTCTCAGAAACCTTCTAACAATACCTCTGGTTCATGAATTGATGGGGTCAAAGTAATTGGTCTAGACGTGGAACAGATGATACTGGTGGGAACCAGGACAGTGCATGGAGCAGCAAAAGTAACTGGAATTCAGGAAATGGTTCTGGATGGAATGATGGTCAAAATGATACTGGCACTGGCAGGGGAAGAACTGGAAGTTGGAGGGGAGGCTGGGAGGGGAGAGGTGACCGTGGGGGCTTCCGGGGTAGAGTGAGATCAGATCGTGGTGGCTATGTAGGTAGAGGAATGGGCAGGGGAGGCTTTGGAGGGAGAGATGGACCTGACAGGGAAGGAGGATTTTGTGGTAGGGGATGTGGTTATAGAGGCGGAGGCCCTAACGATTGGAATAACAGAAATGATTCTGCTGATGATAAGTTGTACGGCTGGAAAAAAAGTTCAAACAGTAATAGTGAAGGATGGAAAAGTAGCAGCAGTGGAGGCAGTTCGTTTCTGGGAGGTAGTTGGAGTTCAGGTTGGAATCAATCGAAAGGGGATGCCAACGGTGCAGGTAACACTCAAGCTGTTGGAGGATGGAACACGTCAGTGGATGCTAAAATAGATTATGTTCAAAGCAGTGCTGGAGTCGGTGACTGGAAAACATCAAATGCTTCCACTGGGGATGTATCTACTGGGTGGGGCCCACCATCTGGTAAGAGGGACACAGCTGGTTGGAATAACCAGTCCAATTGGAACAAGGAAACTGCTTCAGGAAACCAGAACACATCTGGGAAATGGAAATCTGATGCTACAGATGGGGGCCCATATAAAGCATCTAACAATGTTGAAGGACCTGTCAGTTCATGGGGTAAAGCTGCAGGAAGCTCCTGGGGAACTGCTCCTGGAGGTGAAAACTCATTTGCGAATCAGGATAAATCAGAAGCCACTGATGGCTGGAAAACTAAATAATCTAATAAAGGTGAAGGATCATCAGGTTCCCTGGACAATGAAGAGAGCGAAGGAGGGTGGTCTGCTTTCTAAAGGTTACATAGATTACGATACTTTTGCTGTTCATAAAACTGTCGTCTGCTTTACCTTTTCACTCGGTAGAATTTTGGATTTCTGGTTTTGACAGTATCCCTTTGAGATAGTAAGAAATTAATCTGCTATTGTCTTGCACCTTGAAACATTGCTTTGCGTCTTCTGTATAGTACTGAATTTTCAGTCGGAAGAAATTGGCATTTGCTTTCAACATGCCAAGGTTTTTTGCTGAGGTAGTTTAATCCTTGTGGGGTGGGTACTACCTATTATGGTTATCCATGATATTCTATCAGGAATAATTGCTTTCACAATATGCATAATTTAAAGGGCTGTCTTTTGTGTATAGTGCATGCACAACACCTTTGTAATTTCCTGTTGAAAACTGTCCTTGACATTTTTCTTTTCAGGCATATCATGCTGCCGACGTATCGAGTTGTGCATTTTTTAGTTGATCATCTGTGTACTGCCATCAATAGAAGTGCCATTATCTGAAGTAAGCTAGAACCAAAATTAAAAACTCTTTCCTTTTTAAGAATGGTCAATGATGTTAAATCTCAAATATTTACCTAACCCATCAGATTTAGGGAGTACCATTTTCGGCATTGAGAATAGAGAATATATTTGATCGAACCATTTGTACTCCTGTCAATTTGATTTGCTTGCCAAATTAGCTTGTAAACAGAACCTTGTTTGTTGTCCAAGCTTCTATTATTCTCTTATCTCAAAACTTATTATCAGTATTATTTGCGTTTTAATCTTTTATCTGTTTTTACTGCAGGTGTAAATGCTAGGAAGTAGACTATTTTGCGCCGCCGGACATATGGCAGTTGTCGGCTTTCGTTGTTCTTTCTGTTTATCTTTTGCATTTTGGGGCTGCAAACATTTTATTTTGATTTGCTTTTGTAAATACCTGGATAGCCTTGTTTTCCTTGTGGATGTTAAATTTGAGAGAATTAATCTTTTACTTTCTCAAGTATCGGGTTTCAAGTGAATAATTCTCTATTTAGGCTTAGTATTCCAAGGACTTTTCACTGTCCATCTTTTTTCATACATGTGATTATAAACCTGTCTGGTATACCGGATTGGACCTCACCGTATAGGATTAAAAAAATAAAAAAATAAATTCTAATTTTTCAATTGTACAGTAGTGTACGGTACATCAAACATGCTGCAAATGTTCGTGAATTCTTCCTTTTGAAACTCAATTATAATTTGATATCTGTCGATACAGAAAGTACTTAAGTGCAATGCAAATTCCTTGGGGTTAAGTTCTTCCAGAAATTTTCTTTTTCTTTTGAGGCATCAGCGTTCTTTTTTTTTTCTATGAATTTCCGGATGTTGGGCACGTTGGGCTTGACATGTTAACCAATTTGTAATGTACTGAACATGCCATTCTTATACAAGGCGTTGTTAATACGGTTATTTTGTAAAAAATAAAAAATAAAAAAATTAAGAACTTGGTTGATTTTGCATCCTTTTGTTATACTCCATCCTACTCAAATAGCGAAATGCGAGTGCGATGGAGTTTTGACCTCTTATTCTCAAAAGGTATAGTTACTTACAACTTGAGATTCTGACTTTCAGCCTTACTTTATTGTATCGTGTTTGATGGCTGGGAGTGAGGGAGGCCATGCATTTGCAATGGTCATAGGTTAACTGCATATTTAGGTCACCTGTTTCGACACATTTTTAAAATTTGAGTAACATGTTGTTTAATGTAGTTCGACTAATGTTTGAACGAGTAAGATTAGGAAAGTTCTCGTCATATTATGGTTCGACTCTAAGATATAGAGGTCAAGACATATCGATTTGATATTATTGTTGTGATTGAACAATCTACTTGAAACTTTTAAAATAAACTCAATATTTATTATTTCATTACGTCTACACGTGTCATATTGGCTGTTAGTACAATATTCTTCGGAAAAAAAAGAAAGAAACAATTAAAAAAAAAACTTTATGGGATGCACTTGGAACTATTGTGTATTATGAAAATGAGAAGTGGCAATGTGCTGGAGTGATTTGATCTTTTGAAAATGCATGGAAGGGGGACCGGACAACCGGCAATTTTCACGTTTAAACTGGAAACAAGATGACAAAAGCACGACTCTAGCGCGTCATTTTCTTAAACAGCTCAAAACCGTGTTTCCGCACGAACAAAAAGAAAGTAAAACTACCAAAAATCAAGATTTAGTATTTGAGCCTGCACCTTCGAAAGAAACTTTAAAAAAAAAAAGAAAAAAAATTGGTTAAAATAATAGAATTGACCAACTAGAAATGTTCTATGTCGATTCATATGGGCATGTAAACCCACGGAGTTAAGACGACGTCTTCAACCAATTTGAAGGGAGATTGAAATATCTGACTTTAAGATTTCATTGTCTTTCTTCATGATTATCTTCTAGAATTAT
Source organism: Fraxinus greggii (assembly GCA_903798315.1). NCBI lineage: Eukaryota > Viridiplantae > Streptophyta > Magnoliopsida > Lamiales > Oleaceae > Fraxinus > Fraxinus greggii. The sequence continues at coordinate 12,746 of CAIGRK010165834.1, read as the reverse complement.
TGGAAAATTTTAGATTTCAACACTCCATCTCTTCCTTAATTCTCTCTCGAAGTGATTTACATGTGCATATGAATATATATGTACATGAAACATCATAAATAAGACGCAACATCACAAGCCCAATTATATTATTTCATTATTTGTTGTTTTTACATAATTTCTTCCCCATTTGTCATAGGTTATAGATGCCTTGTGTTGGCAAAAGATGTTTCAAAATGAGTAAATTTTGCTTCCTTGTTTGTGGGCTTATACTCTATTGGGTTAAAAAGTAAGGAATTATATGTGCATGCTTGCCTATGTTTGAAAAAATTAATTATAAGTTACAAAATAATTAAGTTTTTTGTTGGTTGACGTTAGATAAGTGTATTACCTTATTTTTAATATATACAATTTTTTATTTATAACTAAGAAAATAATGGCTTGTTCTCTTTGCTGTTTTTAGGTCATTTTCAATTTTCGATTTTCGAAAACACTGAAAACACGTTTACTTACCTATTTCAAGAAACGAATTTCCAAAAACGAGTTTGAAATTTACAAAGAACACAGAAAATGCTAAAAAGGTCGTTTTGACTGTTTTCAATTAAAACCAAGCCAAAACTTCACTTTTTTATTTTTGAATTTTTTTTAAATAACAAAAAGAATGCATTTTCAACAATATGAAAATGGACACTCAAAACAAAAAATTCAAAATGAATTCAAAACTCAAAATTAAAAATTAAAATACGAAGAGAACAATCCCTTAAGTAATCCATCCAACATGTTTAGTTTTAAAAAATAAAAATAAAACCCATGTTGGCCTAAGAGTAAAAATAAGTATGTTTGAAATGTTTGAACAACTCTATTTTTTTTCTTTAAACTACAAAAGTTACTTATTTTAGAAAAAAAATTCTTACCTTAATATCAAATAAGTAACACTTTAATTATTTTTTAAAAAATTAAAAATAATTATATTAATTTACATATTTACTTATAATTAGTAATAGTAATATTCATAAGCTTAGAAAAAATTTCTATAGCACATAATAGAAATGGTAATGATAACTGATGTTTGGTAACAGAAAGTCCAAAGAGAATAAACACTAATCACTAACTAAAATTAGTGGCCAAAAAAGATGCCAATTATGGTGCTTGCAAATTGCAATCTTAGGTTTCTTAAAACTCAATTCATCTATGTTGGCTTAGTGGGACATAAATCCTCTGTGTATATTTATTTTTAATCATTCTTATCTATTACAATTGTGCAATAATTATTGTTAACTTGTAATTTGAAATTCGATTATCAGATTCTGATTTGAAATCTTACTATATTTATTTATCAAAAGTACACGGAATCAAATTTGGATGAAGAAAAGAATTTGTTAATACGTTTTTTGTCGCTTACAATTTTAGATAATTTTAAACTTAATAATCTAAAAGTAAAATGAGAAACATTTATTTCTTTAATATCAATTTTCATGGCCATTTGAACCATATAAATAAGGGTGAATTTTTTTTCTTTCTAGAATCAGCCAAACTTGTCGGTTCGATTTGATTTTAAATATAATTTAACTGTTTTGTATTGATAGAACTAAGAATCAAACATTTCTAGTCGAGTTCTTGGTTTATTTTATTGGAATTCAAAACCAAATTTTCAATAAATTTAGTAATTTTTTTAAAGTATAAAAAACTTTGAATTAGAATTACTCAATTCTAGTATGATTCAATCAATAACTATACATAAGATCTATTTGTAGCACACATATCCCTAAATATAATGTTTGGTCCACATTTTACTGTATACTAAGATTGTTACTGAGATTATATTGTCTCACTCTTCTAGACATAACTTGTCCATGTCTAGTGATATTTCATACTTTTTAATTCAACAAAGAACCTTAAAATAAAAAAAATAATAAAAGGGTGTCGGGACCCCACGCGCAAACGCGTGGTGGAGCAGTTCCCTTGAACAGTTCTTTGAATTGGTCGAAATCTAAGCCGTTAATCTTTTTTTCTCTTTAATTCTCACTTTGTTCTCCAAAAGGTTCTCATGAGGACCCTACAATTAATCTCCTCTAATATCATTTTCCCTCCCATCCTCTACTGGGAAGATGTGGGGGCTTTTGGATAAGATTAGTCAGAATAAATTGAAATTTTAATTTTTTAATTTTTTTTTTCCAAACTCATTTTCGACAAATCCACAACTTTTATTAACTTTTCAACTACATATTTTATTAACTTTTATCGAAATATACTAACAATCTAATTTTCAGCAAAACTAAATAAGGGATTAGTATAGTTCAATTTACATTATTAAACATGTCATCAACACGAGACTAATTATTTTGGTAAATATTTTGAAATTACATGAGTAATTTTGATTCTTGAAAATGATTATCTAGTTCAAACCGTACCTTAAAATTCCACATCTAGTGGTTTGAATGCTAGTTTTACAATTTGTATTACGACACTTATTTATACATGTACGGTTATTTTTATATTGAAAAGAAATATGATATCTAATCATTCAAATGTCTTGGCTTATGAAATTTTATCTCTAGTTTAGGGTTTTTTTGGAAGGTTAGAAATTGTGATGCGCGTTGATATCTCTATGATTAGTTGAGCGTCAAGTCCAAGAGCGTTCAAATTTCATGGCTATCCATTTATGAAAACTTTACGCATCATATTTTTACAAAGAAGAAAAAAACAATCCAACTAGCATTCGAGAAGTGCAATAAAAGTAAAATATAAACAATAAATAAGTTATTTTCTAACATGTAAAATTTTTAGATGAAACAATCTTACAATTATATAAAGATTCCTCCAAACAGGGAATTAGCAACTAAGCTTGACATTGAAAAACTACAAAAATGCTTTAAAGTAACGAGTTCATACTTCATAGTTTAGGTACTAATTCCCCGTTTGGACAAATGAAATATCCTTAAGAATTTGCATACCTTTTCTTTTTTTGTGAGTCAAAAAAGGAAAAAACAAGAGCATGTACTCTCACAGGAAAAGTCATAAAATCTAATGTGTGTAATCATTTCATCTTCAATAATCTGACCATCAATTTATGATAAACGTTTAGGTTTAGTCATATTTGTACCGTAAAAACCTTAAAAACTTTTAATATCTTACAAATTAAGATTGTCTTATTATCATGTTCCCTTAGAAATAAGTGTTCTTTATTCTATCATTATTTTAGTAAAGTTTATACCATACCTGTTAAGATTTGAGGTTTCATCTTAAAAGGTTAACCTTATTAAGTAGAGTAACATAAACTTTTATAAATTGGTCTATATTTTTATCTTTATTCGATGTGAGATTCTATCACTTAACATGCCCCCATAAGATGGTGGCTTTTTTGAGCAGATCAATCTTGAAATTTGTGTACTCATTTTTTTAAGTTTTAATCGGATCGAATTGTTCGTTGGAGCTTAACGGGCTCTGATACCATGTTAAGATTTGAGGTTCATCTGAAATGATCAACCTTGTTAATATGAATAACTCAAACTCTTATAAATTGATCTATATTTTCATCTTTATTTGATGTGAGATTCTATCCCTTAACATGCCCCCGCAAGATGGTGACTCGTTTGATCAGACCAATCTTGAAATCCGTGTTCTCATTTTTTTNAACCTTATTAAGTAGAGTAACATAAACTTTTATAAATTGGTCTATATTTTTATCTTTATTCGATGTGAGATTCTATCACTTAACATGCCCCCATAAGATGGTGGCTTTTTTGAGCAGATCAATCTTGAAATTTGTGTACTCATTTTTTTAAGTTTTAATCGGATCGAATTGTTCGTTGGAGCTTAACGGGCTCTGATACCATGTTAAGATTTGAGGTTCATCTGAAATGATCAACCTTGTTAATATGAATAACTCAAACTCTTATAAATTGATCTATATTTTCATCTTTATTTGATGTGAGATTCTATCCCTTAACATGCCCCCGCAAGATGGTGACTCGTTTGATCAGACCAATCTTGAAATCCGTGTTCTCATTTTTTTGAGTCTTAATCGGATCGAAATGCTCGTTGGACCTTAACGGGCTCTGATACCATGTTAAAAGTTTAGATTTCATCTTAAAATGTCAACCTCGTTAAGAGGAGTAACACAAACTTTTATAAATTGGTCTACGCTTTCATCTTTATTCGATATAAGATTATATCCCTTAACAATACAAACCCTATTAATTTTTTTAATATATTAGAAATAATAGTTTCCATTATAGTCATAGCGCATTCTTTATTTTATGACTTTTTCTATTTATTATTATTATTATTATTATGATTATTATTATTATAGTAGTTGTATGTCGTTTTTGTTGTATTAGAAGATTTTGATATGTTATGCGACTTACATCGAACATGTTTTTCCAACCAATAAAGTTGAAAATTTTGAAGTCTGAACTAAGGACAAATAACTGGTCCAAAATACAAATCTAATCATATCTAAAATAATTCAACATTTGCAAACTACCCTTTTTGGATTGATTTCAAACCTCTTGTTTAGTGAACACTATAAATTTGAAATTGATGGCCGAAAAATTGATTTTTTGCCTCTAAAATTAAAAGTCCAACTTGTATGAAAAACACCGACGATAGTGATAATTCAAGAATAATGTCGTAAATATAGAATAAACCCAAGAACCTAAAAAACTTTGCCAATATTTATTTACGATTGAATGTGTCAATCTTGATCCAAGATCGAATGACTTATGCTTTTCTCACATATTGTTGTGTTAGCAAATTACTCAATTCAATAAATCATGCAATGAAAGATTGACAAAATTTCTTGCTCGGATGAACAGAAAACTTGTATTCATTCCATACTTTACACGAGCTTATTGTAAATGAATTGTGTACATCTTTTAAATGAGCTTGTTCCAAATAACCACGTTTGGTTGGTAGATATTGATGATAGTTGATGAAGTGCATAGTTGAAAAGTTGATAAAATTTTGGATCACATGAAATATGTAGTTAAAAATGAGTTTAAGAGAAACGAGTTTTAAAAAATGGGGGCCAAACTGAGACTAAATATACTGGCATCGTGAACCCTACTAAGGGCAACACCATACTGGGGGCCATAGTTGTTGACGTCACAAGTCCACTAATAGTCATGGACACTTTCCGAATTCTGGAATTATTGGCTTCGCCCCAAGGACCTGGAAAGCAATGAATGTCTAAGACGATCAGAATTATCTAACAAAGGCCCTCCGATTCTCAAGTCAAAAAAACAATTTAAATATCATCAATATAAAATATATGCAGGAATAAAATTAACGTGCCCAACTCATTACTATGAAATTGACTTACTATAAATGAACCACTTCTAGTACAATAATAAACTTTACAGGCCTAATTCATCACTATGAATTTCGCTTATAATGTGAGATTTACCTTCAACGTACTGCACATCTCACGTACACTTGGGCAATGTGAGACATGCTAACCCTCACTCAGTGCAAATGCTAAATCACAAGGCACTCCCCAAGGACAAACTTGACCCACCCCTTCTCATACTTGCTTAGATACTAAGAAAAAGTTCATGGCTAAATTATCACGATAAAATTGGTCTATAGTGTGAGGTTTCCTTTACTTCATACATTGCACATTTCAATTGTACCCAAACAATAAGAGACATGTCAAAACTAGCTAAATGCACAATAAATAATGTGCTATTGTAAATTGGAGTTAAAAGGTCAATTTCGCTGAGAAGAGTAGCTCAAGTCTACATTTTGATAATTACACGATATGAAATTTATTCATTAACGTACTCTTGCAAAATAGTGGCTCGTTTGAGAGCATCAATTTGAAATTCGTGTGTTCATTATTGAATCTTTATCAGATCAAATTATTTGTTGGAGTTTAATAGACTTTGATGCTATAATAAGACTCATGATTTAATCTTAAAGTATCAACTTTTTTAATAGGAGTAACACAAACCATTTTATGTTGATCTATATTTAGGTAAATACCCAGTGTGAAGTTTATCATCCCTTATCAAATTATGCTAATATCGAACAAGTTATTGTACCTCATATTTTGTGCGTACTCTTTACAAGCTCGTAGATTTATTATCATAAAATAATTACACGCAAATTTTAATGATGCAAAGATTAAAATATTTATCATCTCCCATATATTAAATTCACCAGTTACCATTAGAAGCATGATATTAAAAATACAATTATGCTATTTGTACATAAAAAATAGTCTAGAAGCAGTGTCAGAAGATAGGATGGAAGGAAATGATTTGATAAAAAAGTTAACTATATTTCAAATCGTCCAACGATAGAGTGTCATGTAATATTATGTATATATAAATCTTGATTTACATGTAGAAGGTCCTTAAACATATTTGGATGAGACGTATTTCTATACACAACAGGTGGTCACAGATAACTCATCACAGCCTCCAACTTTCCCTCTATGGATTCACATTCTCATCCTCCACAGTAAAAGGGTCCTCGTGTACTAAGAATCTATTAGTATAAAGTTAACCGCTAGCCGCACCTGCCCTTTTCATGCTTTTGGCCTTTCCTCTGTCTCTTTCCAACCATATATGTCCTATGACCAAAAAAGTAAAAGATAAAAAAGCAAACTGCCCACTTGAAAACCACTTATAAGAAGTGTAACAACCTCATAAAACATATTCTTTCTTTATGTGACAACATTTTGTCCTAAATTAGACAAAAAAACTTAACCATATGGAAGATCAGTGCAGTCCTCTTAGCTGGGCTTGCTACTATCAAGAAGATGTAAGTTTGTTCTTTTCAAGAACTTTCACTTTCTTTCATATTTTCGTATTTTCTTCTTTGAAGTATAAAGATTCCGACTAAGTGTTATGTTGTGGTTAACTTGCTGAATGGAAGGTTTCGTGTAGGTGACCGAAAATTATTGGGAATTATGCTTAGTTTGAAGTAGTTTTTGATTCTTTTTTGGGTTTTTATTAAGATATTCACTCTATAATTATAATGTGCCATTTGATTATCAAGAACTTGAATTTTCTTTATATTTTTGTGTTTTTTTTAGGGGTAGCCAAAAGTTTTACCCACATTGTGACAAAAAGGGTTGTGTAACCGACCCAATTTACTGGAAATTAAAGCTTAGTTTGTGGTTGTTTAATATTTGTCCTTGGTATTTTTTAGTTTGTAATGTGCATTCTACTTGATTTAGGGGATTGAGGACTTGAAGCATTCTCTCTTGTACTCAACTTTGGAGCTACAGACAGCTGTCCTCTCTGCACAAGAAGAACTTTCAAGAAAAGATGATGAAATTCTCCACCTCAAAAATCTCTTATCAAAGATTATGAGAGAAAGGGATGAATTCGAAGCAAAATGCCAAACACTCATGTTGGAAAATCAGCTTATTTTCCAACAAGTAGAAATGCGAAAAAAGTCCCCAAAACAGCAATTAGAATCTGCACCTTCAAGTGGTATCAACAGCAATGAAGATGAGAACAACACTGGGCTTCCCTCCTCAGATTGTGATGAAAACAACTTTGCACCATCACCATTGCCGGAAACATTTTCCGATGTCCTATCGCCGGAGAAAATCGTGCCGAAGAAGCCATTACCAGAAAAAGGCAAGTTCTTGCAAGCAGTAATGGAAGCCGGACCCCTTCTTCAAACTCTTCTTCTGGCTGGACCCCTACCCCAGTGGCAGCACCCACCCCCTCAACTTAACTCTATTGACATTCCACCAGTCACCATTTCTTCTCCAGGAAATAGCACTGGATTATTCAGTAACAAGAGGGCTCTGATGAACAGAGAAATAGGACAAGATTTTTCACCCAAGTTTCAAAAAGTTGTTCACCAAAATCATCATTGACCAAACATAATTATTTAGCAAGCATAATCCATCCTTTTCATGCTGTTAAGCATGAAAGTGATGGCCATTATGTTACTAGTTAAAGTTTGTATAGTAATGGGTTGTCTTAGAAACTAAGGATCTTTAACTAATCTTAGATGAGAAAGTGAGTATCTAGTGGGCTCAATAAAGCCCCTTTAGCTTTTGTTTTGGAGACTTGCTCAATTTTCCACTATTATTGGCTTGTTCAGTAACGTAGATTGTACCGATGGACGGGATAAAAAAAATACTGTCCAATTCTGCGTACTAAATACGCCTTATATTTATTTACTTTCCCTTAGGAGTATCAATGGGGGCTTGAAATTCTCCAATTGGTGGGGAAATTGGGAATTTTATATGAATGCATACATTAGTGTATCTTGGTAGATTTTGTTGTTGTAAACCTTGAGCCATCATTTGGAAGATGTTTTATTTTAATAGAATTAAAGTTGTGCTTCATAGATTATTTTCTTGCTTTTACGCCATGATTTTTTTTTTTTAAAGAATATAAACATGAGTAATTATTAGCAATGGTAGTCCTCAACGTACTATCCATATTGCATTTTTGTTTCCGAGCTAAATCGAGCCCTTCCGACATTTTACTTTGGATGAAGATTTTGATTTGTTAGGTGACACGGATTGTTAAACACGATACTCTTTTATAATCATTTCTTGATTTTCTGACTATGTAGGTTGTGTCGAACCTAAATTGTTCGATGAACAAGATTAAGCCCTGGAGCCCATTTTGTGAGGAAAAAAAATGAATGTTTGCACCGTCGAGTTCCAATTTCAGCCGCACTTTTTGACTTTTATCTCACATTGGTGGGACCCACCTGGCTATGTAAGTTCAAAAAATCCATTTTTTGGACCAGAAAATCTGCTCCAAACAGAGGCTAAAGGGGAAAAAGAAATTAAAATTGTCGAGTCTTACATGTTAAATAAGCACCATATCTCTAATCTAATTTTTCCCTAGAATATGAAATAGAGGCTTTAAATTCTCCAAAATGGTGGGTAATTTTATATGAGTGCATATCTATGCCTTTTTACATAAAATAAAACATAGTGTCCCTTGGTAGATTATGTTGTTATAGACTTTCAGTTATTATTTGGAGGATTATTTATTTTAATGCAGCTATAAATAATGCAGCTAAAGTTGTGGTTTCATAGTTTATTCTCTTTCTTTTATGTCATACACAGTGATTTTGAAAGAAAAAAAGTACTTATTTTATGCAGAATTAAGAGGTGAACAAAGCAATCAAAGATACTAACTGATCTTACTTTCCACGAATGGTACCTACCATGCATGTCCCGTGTCTGCCATTAACTGCATCTCATTAGACTCCTCTCCCTGTCGTGCAAATATTGAGAGAAGTGCAAATAAAGTCAAGTAACAACATATTATGCCGAATGAAACTACGTAGCGTTATTTGTGTTGAAATATTCGTTTATGTGGTAACACATGATATTAAAAGATAAATTTAGTTACGAAACTCATTTAAATTTATCGTATAATGATAATGTTAGTGGCGCTATATAACATTACTATATCGTTTTCTTTTCTTTTGTGTCAATTATGGTCTAGAAGTTTAAGCGATTAAAATTTATTTTGAATAAATGATACAAGCATGACTTTTGCTAACTTCTTGCACTTTTCGATGAAGTAGTTTAATAGCAGACAAGATAGGAAAGAATATCCCGAGTTCAAGTCTATCACTCATTTAATGAAACTGTAATTGTGTTAAGTTTTGATGAGAAAAAATGAATAAGATCTACACGTAAGGATGCCTTCGAAGGCAATTTCAATTATATACATGTGGTAAATTCTAATAATTAAATATTTTAGATCAAATGCTTCAATATTTATCTTCAACTCGCCCTTGAGATACAAGTCAAATATATTTGTTCATCAAGACTCGTATGTGGACTAGAAATGAGTAAGAGCAAGACTTGAACTTTAGACTTCGATCCTTGACATGATAACATGTTTACCTAGAGGTGGAATGAGTCCATTTGGTCTGGTTTTCTTTGGTTCCAAAAGTCGATTCGGTCTAGTTTTCTTTGGTTCTAAATTGGTCTCAATTCCATAACTAACCGGTTTCATGTAATTGGAATTGAACCGTTAAAAGAGAATATTAATTGATTAAAATTTTATATTTCAACAAAAAAACATAATCATAGATTTTTACAAATAGCATCCTTATCTAGTGGGCCTACAATCAGCTACCAAGCTACTCAAGGCATAATAACCAATGAAGAAAATTTCTTTCCTCAAGATACTAGAGAATCACAATTATAACTATGGTGGCAAACTTTTTAGGAAAAGAAACCTATTTCATTGTTTAAAAATTAATATCTTAGCACATTATTATTATATTTTTCAGGTGAAACTAGATGTGACCGAACGTAGGGTTGAGATTATGAGATTAGCCCTTGTTTGAGTCCCATTTTAACAAAAAGTCAGTTTTCCAAAATTCATTTTCAACCACGTATTCTCTAATAAAATAATATTACACATAATTTGATTTTTTTAATTTTTAACCACACATTCTCCAAAAATCACTATTTAAAAATGCATTCTCTCTCAAAATGAAACTCAAATAAATTTTTAATTTATAGGTCCAGGGTCTCAAACATAGGTGGTCACGATCTTTATGAATTTATCACCTTGATGATTGCCCGTGTTTTTATAAGAGTTTGTAAATATTCTCGTATACGAGTAACATCCAAGAGTCAATAATAATATGTCAGAATGTTATTATTGATTCTAACAAAAACTATGTTCGTTCATCAAAACTTTCAAAATAGACTAGTTTAGTCACCAAACTAATTTCTCAGCATAAATGGTCATCAAATTTACGAAGTTATTTCAATTATATCTTGCATCCATTAGTCAATTAATTGAATTTGGTGCTGTGTCCGATGATGATACTTGTAGAAAATTGAAATAACAAGTCGACAAACATCAACCAAATTAATGTCTACCTTGAATAAAATGAGTGTTAAACTGAAAGAATTAAAGCATTTGAAAATCGTATTAAAAAAAAAATCACATTTGGAACTTGCAATTTCTAGATTATTTACCTTTTTGTAACGATTGTCAGTCAGATAACGATGTTAGCTACCTCAACAAAATCGTTAAATTCACTAATGGATAAATGAGAAGTCAGTTAACTGAAACAAATTTGTAAGTTCGCTGAGTATTTATGCAAGAAAATGTTTGGCAACCAACAGAGTTACAAACCCTGGAAGTAAATAATATAATTTTATGTGTACAATTAAACCAATAAGGAAATTAATTGTAGTGTGAATTTGGATTTCAACTACCCTAAGTAATGGTGTTAAATTGGAGTAGGCTGCGCAAGACGATTCTTTCTATTAAAAAATCATATCAAATTTAGCCGGTTCAATTTGGATCAGTTCAAAGATTGGTATCCACCATGGCATGTAAAACTTAATTTCTCGATAAGACGACCCATGTACCAAACCTACCAACCAAATTGCCCCTACCTTTTCCCATGATCTATCATCTCTTCGTTGATTCTTAGGGGTCTGTTTGAGCCCCATTTTTCAAGTAGAATGCATTTTGAAATAGTATATGGATGGAGAGTGTGTAGTTAAAAATGAAGAAAAAAATTATGGGTTACGTGTAATAGTATTTTATTGAAAAGTATGTGGTTGGGAAGAAGAAAGAGAAAAATATATTTTGAAAAAATTGGTGATGAAACAAGGTCTAAATGTCACATAATCTAACTTATCACACTCCCATTTTTTTGAGTATTATATTGTTTTTTATATTTGATTAAAATAAAATTTCAAGTATTATTTATACTAATTTTTTGGAGTTTTAGTTAAATACATACCAACCTACTTAGATTGTACTTCAATTATATAAGAAAAATTAATAAATTCTACTTGTAAATTAAATTTTATATTTCAAACAGCTTATCTGTGATGCATCAATAAGAAAATTCATTGTCTTTTTCAATTATGGCCTGATTCTAAATCATATTAATTTTTTTTTTTAAAAGAACTATGAGTTGAGCTGATTCGACCCATTAGCAGGTTTGCGACTCGGTCCGATCTCATATTTGAAATAGTCCATGCTAAGCATTGATCATATTCTTAGATGGACCGATGAATTGAGTCTCGATACATATAGGTTAATTGGATCTATCCACACATTTTGACACCCCAATTCAACATTGTCAATTTGTTCAAGATTTCTAGCTAGTCCAACAGGAACAAAGTTCACATACATGGATGGAAGTAGATTGAACCATGAACAGATTGAGTATCTCTTCTTTAACTTCACAATTTTAGAACTTCTTTAATGAGTTTGACTTCCAATAAAAGATCATACTGTTGAAAAAAAGACTGAAAGAATGAAAGCAGGAGGCTTTTTTTTAGTCTTTTAAGAAAAACCAAACATACTCTAGTTTTTCAATATGTGTGACAACATTTCTCGATTTTCAAAAGTTGTTCACAATAATTCACTTGATATACAGTTCTACTAACTATACCTGTGGTTCGCGTGTTCATCACTTAGGGAGTAGAGGCCGCCATGTAAGCTGTTGCTTGCTTGCCGTATGGGGGCTTCCTTGATTCCTACGTGCCTTGCCTTGCAGTGATGCGACTACAAGATTCATCTACTTCACACCCTAAGGCTATATCACCTTGTGGCTCCAAAAGCCTTCGCGTAAAAATGAGCCTTTGGCCAAGCCTCGCTCTTAGAAGAACCTTCTACATGGTTAAATGGAAGCGGTGATCCTTGGTGTGTTAGGATTTATGACAAAAATTCTATGTGATTTAGGAGTTTGTTACATGTAGGAAGCTTGATTAATCTTGGTTTAGAAGTTCGGTTTGATTAGGAATCAAATACCATCATGTTTTGGAAGTTTGATGGGAGTTT
>CAIGRK010165751.1:0-11242 GCA_903798315.1 Fraxinus greggii | reverse complement strand
TATTGAGAGTCCTAACTGCCCTCAAAACCTCAAACTAAAACATTTTTTCACCCTTTCAATAGTTATTTGCATGAAGCACATATTACAGGTAGCAAAACCATCATAAAGAAATAACACATACAGCTAAAATAATATTCATATACATGTTTTTATAATTTCAAAATTATAGAATAGTCATTAGGTCAAATTAACTCATGTTCACAACTATAAAGTAGTCATTAGATTAAATAAATTCACATTTTGCAGCTTGATTGTCTTCCTATCCAACTCCACAATCCTAATTTTCTGCAGTAATTATGGATTAGACCCCAATAAAAACAGAGCCAAATACCTGAAAATAACTAAACTATTTTGCAATCTAATCAACATAAACATAAATAAAGGGATCTCACAAAATCCACTCCAACGGTGCTAATATAGCTGTCAACATATGATTCATCCTAAAAGCATCAAAGAATAGCATCGTGTCCACTATACAATTTACCAAAAAGAAAATTTATTAAAAAACCAAAACAAAATATTCTAACCCAACTGTATTTCCAGAAGCAAGTCACTCAAGAATATTGAAAAGAAACCCATTATAAAGCACAAGCAGTTGCAGAAATCATACATTTAGTTATCGAAGAAATCGAAAGCTCACCTTCCACTATTGCCTTTGGCGATATCTTCACATCCGATTGCTTGCACTATCACCATTGGCCTATTCAACGGATCGAACCTCATTCCTCGCAAATTCCTTCATCTCAGCATCATTTATCACATCCTCTACCTTTGGTGAATCATTCGTTAATGAAGAAGATGCCTCGGCTATCTAAGTCCAACCAACAACCCAAACTTCAAAATCATTCAAAACTCACACAAAACAAAAAACCCAAAAGTTCCCAAGATTTTAAAATCTATAGCATTTCACAAAAATCGTAAGTTTCATGGAGAGAAAGTGAAAGACACATGGGTAGTTGTGTGGGATTGTGGGGTGGAAAGGGAAATGGAGGGGGAGTAAAGAGGAGTGGCCGGTAGAGTGGTTTAATGGAGAAAGAGTACAGACTTTGCGTGTAAAAATGGAGAAAACCGAGGAGAAATGCTGGAAAAAAAAAAGAAACTGGTATAGATATATGACGTCATCATGACATCAGAAATGACGTGATAGGAACCGTGCCAGTAGCTTTCCTCTTTTATATATTGTAGAGATTTTAATAAAATGTCAAAAATGTCCTGATTAAATAAAACCATCACTATAAGCATATGACCAAAAAAAATAACTTTTCTTGATCACTCTAATATTAATGTGCAAAACCATACTCTTGACTCTACACACCAATTGGCAAATATGTCATTTGCAAACGTGTTAAAAAATATTTTAAAATCACACATAATTATGGGTATAATTTAAAGAAATAAACTTTTATATTGTTAAAATTAATAAACAAATAGAGAATAGAAGGATGTTATAGTTTCTTATTCAATTGGATAATGAAAATATAAAGAAAACAAGCTTTATATATAGTCTTACTAGCAAATGAGTGAAAAATCAATCTATACTTAAAGATAATGACAAATAACTAATATATTTTAATAGAAATTAATATACAATAATTTAATTAAAATATTGATTTCAATGAATTATATAGATGTGGAATATATGTTACTAAAACCAGTTGTATACAAGCCAAACATTTTTATTTTTTTTTTCAAATTCAAAAGCTCTACTCACAAGAACTGTACCAAACAAATTCCAAGGATTGGTTGTGTAGGGCAAAAATAATTAACCGTGAGATGTAAAGGCAAAAAAATTTAATCGGTACCAACCTGAAAAGCTAAAAACTTTATTGGTTTCCTATTATCTAAGTTTATACCATAGAGGTGAAACTTTCGGATTTCTTTTTCTACTCTTGGAAAACTTGAAGTATTGCGTTCTTGTAACAATACTTTTGCTCCGTTCGAAACTCTTCAATAATTATATCTACAGCATCAAAATACATTCCACGTTTCAGAAATTCAATTTTGACTTATACTTGTTTATGTTACAAATTACAATCTCAACAATAGAATAAATATAAAAGTGCGACAAGATATTTTTCTTTCATTTCAAAACAAACAAACATGATATTCTGATACAAACAATGATAAAGAACAAGATGTGCTAATTAATAAAAGATTTAATAAAAATTTGATAAAAAAGTTAAGGAACGTAGTTGTTACGATAAGAAGAGGTCGAGAGCTTTAAGTGCACTTAAAAATGTAGCACAACTAATAAATTTTTTGGAGTTAATACAATTATTAGAAAAAGGAAAATTGTTCATAAAATTATGCCAAGTTTATACCAAACTTGCCCTTACATGGGGTAAGCTTGGATGCTAATGAAAAATAGTTGGACACAATACACTGTAGCATCTCGATGCCAACGACGCCGTTTTAGCTATTATCGCTCCAGCTAAGACTTGGTTGGCACCATCTATCGCCATCGGCAGCATGCTCCCAATGGGGCCATTGCCCTACACTCTCTCCTGCATGTAGAACACGTATTGGCAGCTCTTAAGTGACACCTAGCACCACCTCAGCCGCAGCCTTACACAGTCCTCCGCCATGGTAAAATTATTATCTTTTAACCTTTACCTCCGTTAAATTCTCACGCGCCACCATCCAGATTTAACCCTTTTCACCGCTGCCACTCAAGAATGAGTGTGTTCTCACATTTCGCTTTCTTTACAAAAGTGATAAAACTACTGTTGTTAAGAAAGTAGCGTGCAACGCTGTCCACGGCACAATTATTTTTATTATCATTAAGTTTAGCGTATTTATGTAAAAAAGTAAGCAAATAAAGAAAAAGGTCAAAGATTTTGGGTTTTCCTTTCAGCAAATTTGACAGACCTTTCGATAGTTCTTTTTTATTTACCCAAACCCTTTTGGAAGATTCTATCTCCTCTTTCTGTATTTCATTTTTTTTTTCCCGATTCTACTGAGCTCTAAAGGCTGAAACCATTTGACTGATAAGTTATGTCGGGCCTTTACAATCCCAACTTCTCTCCTGCAAGAGCTGCGTCTCCACAGATAAGAAACACACCAGATATAGACAGGTATGTTTTTACTATTTTCTGAATCTTTAGATTCTTAATTCAATTAGTTACTTTGAATTGGTTCTGATGATTTGATCAATATGGGTTTTATTTTTGTTGTTTCTTTTTTAAACAAACATTAGTAGTCAGTACTTGCAAGAGCTGTTGGCGGAGCATCAAAAGCTTGGGCCTTTCATGCAGGTTCTTCCCATCTGTAGCAGACTCTTGAATCAAGGTGAATTTTGAATAGTGATACTTCCAGTATGTGTTAGATCTAGGGTTGCTGGGTTTTTGAGTGATTTTTACTTGCATTTTTGGGTATTTGGCAGCTACTATTTGCTTCTTGATGTACTAATTCGATTAGATGTAATTATGTACCTGAAAAACCGACCTTATGTCTGTTACCTGCTAGGTTTCTAGCTGTTCCTTTCTTCCTTTTTCATCATTTGCATCGGAACTAGGTGCTGTATGATTAATTTTATTTCTTGATTTGGGGTATGAGAGAAGAACACATACCGTAAAGATGCCCGCTCGTCCATGTGAAATGTTGATCTTCATTGGAGCTTTTTGATAGTGCTCTGCCCTGGAAATGAATTAAAATGATTATGTGTAAGTTACATTTGGAGACTTTGAATATAATCCTGTGCAGTGGGGAGTCAGGGGACCCAAATGTTTTTAGGGTTAACCGATGCACTTCAAATATTTTGATATGGGGGTGCGCTGCGAATCTAGAGACAAATGTGTTCTTGGGACATATATGTGAATAGATAATGCTGGCAAAAGTTTGTAAGCAATTCCTGAAACCCTATAAGAAGTGGGTCAAAAATGTATTTGAAGATTTAGAACAGACTTCAATTATATATAAAAAAATTTCATGCATTCTGAAGCAAAGATATTGCTAAATATTTCCCAGTTCAAATTAGAAATAAAAGCTATGTATTGACATAACTACAGATATTTGCTTATTTATAGGGAGATGTGTTAAAGTACTTGTTGAGTAGGGAATTGCTAGAAGAGAAAAACTACATGATTGGCATTGATATCACAAATTTGATGCCCAAAATATACATAATCTTCTCCTTTCATCAGGAAGCCAACAGACTAGTTCGAGCTGGAGGAAATAGCTATGACCAAGGAATCTCCATTACTTGCTCATCTTGGCATTTTTTATCTTTGGCATCATGTGGTACATTTTCCTGGGGAACATTTTGGCATTGTTCTTCAGACACTGATTAACATTTTTTTATGGTGATAGTAGCATTCATGGATTTTCTGTTCGTATGGTGTGATTTATACATGTGGTATTCAAATTGGAGTTGGAAATATCCTTGTTTAGGAATCTCTTTGTAATGCAGTTTTTCTCTTGTCAAGTAACCATGTACTACAAGATTTCAACAGATTTGTCTCGTTGAACTTGAAGTATAATTCTCACAATTTCACTGTCGGTGCATGCTTTCAGAGATCATACGAGTTTCTGCAATGATGCCAAACCAAGGTTTCAATGAACTTGATGGATTAAGACATAGAAGTCCCAGTCCTATGTCTTCTTCGAATCTTTTATCAAATGTAGCTGGTTGGAATGGACTTCCTCAGGAGGTAGTTGGTTTTCTAGTTCAATAACTTTCTTGTGTCTCTTACAATCCATATTCAATTGATTCAATCTCATTCTACCAAAAAAGAAACTGAAATTGCATGATCTACATTTGGTATTTCTGTAGGCTGCTTAGTTTATGGGATTGGGGAGGGTGAGGCGTCCGTCCTTAATGATTCACCCTGTGTTTTATTTTTCTATTGAACTGATGCTTGAGGTTTAAAAGTTCTAAATGTCAAATGGGATACATGATGATTTAATAACACTTGCTTAATTAAAGCTGTTGAACTTGACTAGGGGTTTATCTTTTCTTCCCGTCACAATAACATGATAGCAAAAAAGAAGCTGCTTTACTTTCACTTTTTGTTCTTCTTTAGGCTGCTTACATTGTTTGAACGTGAGTTTCATGTATACCAATGTGGATTTGCTCTATGGACAAGCCTATTGCACTAAATTATGAATAATATATAAATCCTCTCTTTTTTATTATCTAATGTATTGCTTAATGAAAATGCCTGATGTTTCCATTCATTTCAGAACCTCCGTAATGGCGTATACCCTTTGTGAATGAGACATGAATCTTTTGATTCATTTGATTGTCAAATCTTTTTCTAAAGTGTGTGTGTGTGTATGTGTACGTACCAAAATACTAGATGGACTCTTAGTAAACAAGCATTATGTGATTGTCAGTAAAGATGTTTCTTTTATATCACTTTACAGCAAAGGAGGGAAAATGCCTATTTTTAAGATTGGTAGTTTAAATTATTTCACTGATATTAGTGTTTTACATAAATATATTCATTTGAGAACAATCTCTATATAAACATTGTGGTAGAAGAGTACCAGGCTGTCTCTAGACTTCAAGAAGTTTTCTTTAATCATCTCAATTCCTGCATTTATTGGTTGCTAAAGAGTCTGAGTAGATTTGCCAACAAACGAGAAATGATGTGGCATGTGCATCTAATTATTACTTCTTCAAAATATATTCCCAGAATTGAGCAATTTAGTTTCCTGTTTATTACAGAAAAGGTACTACTGCTGAATCCAGTTTCTTAAAATGAACAACTGCTATGCAAATAGAATATGTCATGTTTTTCCCTCAGCGTTCGGCTTCCCTGCAATGCCATCCACATCTTGACTCAAAACAGTCCCTTGACCAACTCCAGTTGCAATTGAAGCAAACTTTATGACAAAATCAGCAGCGATAGGGGTAGCAGAAGAATTAGAAAAAATTGTGAAAAGTTCTGCCCTTTAAAAATTGATTTGGTTTTGGTGTAATCAACCAACTTATCACGACTTACTATTTCATTGATTGGATTCATCCTGTTGAATTAACTAAGTACTTTGAATCGAAGCATATTATTGACAACGTTGAAATATTTCTAGTAACCTATTCCAATTTATGGACTCAACTATGTGTTTATATTTGTTTAAAGTTGGAAAATTATTTCTCCCGCCAAACTAAACATGTGTTCATAGACATGAATAGAAACTTCAACAAGTTTGCAGTTGGAGTGGCTTGCTGAATTCTCAAGTGCACTAAGCAACCTAAAGATGGTGAAGCAACACCATTGCAAAGGAGCTGAAGTTTAATTAAAATATATATCATTTTTCTCTTGCCGCATTAGGAATTTAATGAGTTATAATCTTATTCTTATTGGGACGTATCTATTTTATCTTGCAAATTATGAACCTCTTCTGGTTCTTTCTTGTTTGTGACCTGGGATGTTGTGGGACTCTAACTGACCTCATGCTTGTTCATATGCATCTAAGTTTTCATCAGTTAATTGTGGAGTTGTTTTATGGCCTTTTATGGACATAAGTGAAATATTTTCTTCGATTCCGTCTGTTTTACTTTACTGTTGGAAAGCAACATAATCAATATTCTCTTTTTACTGAATAGATTGAGGACTTATATAAAATTTGAACTTCTTGATCTTTGTTTGAACAAAGCTTCTTTTGAAAAGAAAGATTGTTTCATATGTTTTGAGCTGGAATATTTTGTAATGTTCAATTATTTTCTTCAGAAGTTAATGCATTTAGTTTATTCTATTTGTTCCATCACTTCTGAGCCTCCGTTGAACAACTGCAATCTTTTTTTCATTTTTCTATAGATAGTTCTTTTTTTTCATCTTCGAAATTAAAAGTTAATTCCTGTGATTCTTCATTGCAAGGCAGAGACTGATTGGGCCTCCTGGAATGACAATGGACTGGCAAGGGGCACCAGCAAGTCCTAGTTCATTCACCGTGAAAAAGATATTGCGCCTAGATATTCCTGTAGATAACTTTCCAAATGTAAGAATTTTTAGTGTTCTGGTTTATCCTACTGAATTCCATGAATTCATCATAGTTCACTTTCAATCTTTAGGATTAGAATCTTCCTTTCTTTACTTCATTGCCATTTCTGGGATTGGCAGTTCAATTTTGTTGGGCGACTGTTGGGCCCTAGAGGAAATTCACTGAAACGGGTAGAAGCCACAACAGGATGCCGTGTATATATTAGAGGAAAAGGTTCAATAAAGGACCCAGACAAGGTACTTTTTTCTAGTATAATTCATTTTTTTTTTGTTGTCGTTAATGCTGAAAGCTCATTGTGAAACAGATATACAGTTGATCAATAACAAAGAAAATTCATGTATATTGCCATTAGTATATTTCTGTCTGCAATGTTAAGTTTTAATTTTATTAATTCGTGTCAATTCGAAGGAAGAGAAGCTACGAGGACGACCAGGCTATGAGCACCTGACTGAACCACTTCACATCTTGATCGAGGCTGATTTACCTGCCAATATTGTTGACATCAGACTCAGGCAAGCCCAGGAGATTATAGAAGAACTGCTCAAGCCTGTGGTATTCATCTTGATCCAATTCTTTTTGAAGAATCGATAGACACGTCAAACTTTTTTATGGTTCTTTCTTCTGATCCTGCTCTATAAATTTCAATTTTCAAAGAAGGAAATATGTCGGAAATGAAAGCTTGAACTCCGTTGGGGTGCTTGTACCCGTTAACTTAGCACGCTGATATTCTCTTCAGACATTAATTTATTAAACTACTTTGATCTTAACGATCCATAAGTTGACCAATTCACGCATGTTAATTAACAATTGGTTTGTTGACTTTTTGCGTTCTTATTTTCACTTTTTTGCAGGATGAGATGCAGGATTTTATAAAGAGGCAGCAATTACGTGAACTGGCCATGCTAAATTCAAGTTTCAGAGAAGATAGCCCTGGACCAAGTGGCAGCCTCACACTTTTCAATACTACTGGAATGAAGCGTGCAAAAACAAATTAAAACAAATTAAATTTATTTGATGTTATATGTTCTTACCTAATTGAAAATCCAAGAAATAGGTGAACAAGTCTCTAGCTTCTTCGTTGTTTTCTTCCCTTTCTTTCCCCGTAATCTATTGAATAGAGAACAGAAAGGGGTGAAAACAAAAAGAAACAAGAGCGTTCCCATATGGTTAGGTTTTGATGATATCGGGTTCTGTTGAACCCATTCATTGGATTTATTCTTGTGTTAGTATATAGTGTGAAATATATTATTGTTGATACAAAGTAGCAACAAGAAGTGGTTTGATTTGTAGATATCTTCTTGTTATGACACGTATGCAGTATTTTAAGATTCTATTTTAAGACAGTATATTGATTGCTTTTTCTTACTTAATGCTATATTGTCAGTTACTTCTGGCCATCATCGTGCATGTAGTCGCTATTATCTTGCTGTTGGCATTTTTTCCTACTGTTTGATGCTACTTGTTGGCTTTAAGTAGCATGTCATAAAGCAATAATGGAAACTGCATTGTGGAACTTACAAGTGCAGTTACTTTTTTATTTCAAGAAGGTGAAAGGACACAGAAAAGGGATGGTAATTGAGGAGTAATGTATACACCTCTAGTTGTGGGAATGCATTGATGCCAAGCTTTTCGAACATGGAGTGCCATTTTGGTATTGCTCACCTGGATTGAGCTTCAAAACAGAAATGACGAATCAGTTTTAAACCTATGCTCTTTTGGGTAATTTTTAGGATTCAGTTGAAAAGTTTTGGGTTCCATGAAATGTCTGGTTAAAATATATTGTTAACTTCGATTTAAATTTTAATTCATTTTTAAAATAAGCCAAATAGGTGCTTATTCTTTTGTTTTGTGGGAAGTATTTTTATTTCTAAGAAAAGGAAAACCAAGGATCCTGGATAGCAGTTTTCTTTGGGGACTTGTATAATTTGAATTTAGGGTTGAAATTAAGGTTTCTTTGCTCTGCCATTTTTTTCATTTGAATATGAGATTTTGCCTTGAACTTACTGTTTGGTTTTCTTCGTGCATGGCATTTGAATTAAAAAGAGAGGAGGTTAAGGGCTCAAGCATTATGGATGAAAGGTTAAGAACTTCACTTCTCTATTAGTCTATTTTATTGAAGTTGAGATCAAGAGACGTAAATTTTCCCTAATTCCAAATTCCAATAGATAAAAAGGAAAATGGAAAAAGATAAAAGAACTCATTTACTTCCAAAATAGGAAAATTAGGGTGGAGCTCCTTAACCTTTGAAAATGTGGTTTTGAGTCCCAAACTTCAAACGAACTTGAATCGATGAATCAGGTTCCTCACATGACAAAAGCCATTAATGTAGACATAATGTCACTGAAATTCACCGAACTTCAGAAAGATAAATGACAAAATTGTCAAATCGATTAAAGTCTCGCAAATCATGGGAAGCTAACAATTTTACATTCATTTTGATGATTTTCTTAATATATGATATAATATAAATTCAAATATTTAAATAGATTGGAGACACTAATTCTAATTTTAAATGTTAAAATTCCTAAATAACGTTGTTGAGAGGCTTGAGAGTCCATCTCTAATTTGGCAATAAATAATTTATAAAGCCCGCGTTTGATAAATGTTTGGGAAAATTTTATGTGTAAGAGATTGAGTATGACTCATTTCAAAATTAAGAAACAAAGATTAAACCTTCAGAAATCAAATATTAATTACATTTTATTTATGAAATAGTTGATTAAAAATTATTTTATTAATTAAATAAATTAAAGTCAAAATTTTATACAATGTGATTACAAATTATCAATGGTATTGATCACAAATTATTCCTCGATCACGAATAAAAAATTTAAAAGGTCAAAAATTATTTTTCGATGACAAATAAAAAATTTTACAGGTCACAATATTCGTCGATCACAAAAATTACAAAATTTATAAGTAACAACTTCTTTAAGGACGCAAATTATCAAATTAATTAGTCACAAGTAATTTTTTGATCACAATTTAATAATTTGTAATTCACAATCACATTTTTAGGTAAAATATTATCTATTGGTCACAAATTAACCAATGTATCGATCACAGTCAATCAAATAATTGGTCACAAACATCCCTCTCCCATCACATCCCTACCCACGACCACCATTACTATCACAACATTACCACCACCTCACCAAACCGCGCAAAACCAGTACCACAACACCACCACACAACAAACTCCCGCACCATCATCGCTGCCAGATCGCGACATCACTAAACACGCAGCATCAGATAGTAAGCATCATACAAACCATCACCAAATATAATTGTTCTATTTTATTAAATAATCAAATTTTATGAAATGAAACACCGTGAAAGGGAAAATTGCTTCAGCGATTCCTAACCTTTTCAATTTTACAGAATTTATCTTAACCTTCATTTTGTGCCAGCGAAGGTCCTTAACCCTTCATAAATATGCAGTTGGGGTCCATCTGGGCGGAAACCATCCATTTTTTCGTTAGTTGACCAAGAAAGCGATTTTCACCATATTATTAATTATTTCTATAGGGATAAAATGATAACGTCCTCTCTTTCCATATAAAAACAATTAAAATACTTAAATAAAAAATCATCTTCTTCCAAACCTACCCCACTCCCTACCCAAAACGAAAATCACTCTATCCACCGTCGCCCGCCGCCGCCGCCATCACCACCTTGCCTCAATGAATATGCAGAAATCAAAAACTAAAATAAGTTCAGGTGGCAAAACCACCATGCCACTACGATCACCAAGCCGATAAGGAAACTGTATGCATTTCAGATCTAGAGACGAGGGCAACCTCCAAATGCAGCAACAAGCCAGATTCAGCGCCGGTCCTTTGATTTTGGGGGCCTAAGGCGAACTTCATAAGTTAGACCACCAATAATAGAATGATTTTAACTAATATAATCTAACCCTCGTATTAAATATTTTCAATCATAGATTCACAGCAACCATTAGATAAATTATAAATCCCTAAATCAGAATTAACCACACCAAGTAGCATTAGCTATTGGAACCAAATTTGTTAGCACCAAAAGGAAGCTCATTTTGCAGGGCATCATAAAAGCAACGTGCTAAAAAGTTTCCACATACAAGCTTTAATTTTTAATCATTGTATCTTCAATCATACACCTTATTTTTCTGGAAGAATATAAAGTAAAACAGTTAATTTGTCATGGTTACAAGTCTGGAAACATGCAAAAACACTGATCAACATAGTAAGCATAAGGGCTCTCTAACTATATGCTCACTACTTCAATGTTAATTTTGTTACAACCACCTTAATGTGCTAAAATG
>CAIGRK010165697.1:0-10203 GCA_903798315.1 Fraxinus greggii | reverse complement strand
TATCCATTTGCCTTCAACTTATATTTTTGTACCGGCTAGTTTGACAAAAAATAATAAAAGGTTAAAAGCAAAATATTAATATAAACTACACTACTATTTGTGAATGCTCTTTTGAAGGATGATAGTTGGGTTTTGTCTTTGGTGATCCAAGACTCACAATAGCATAGATTCTAACTCAAGTAAAATCTTATCATTCTCTCATTGAACAATTTTTGTTCCCATGAACACAAGATATATATAAAATATTGTATTAGATGGAAAATCAGAGCTCAGGTTAACACATTACAATCAAGCCTAACGAATGAAAGGGCCAACACTAAGATTAGCCAAATCACATCATATGATGAGTATATAAAGCAACTGTTCTAATAAACAATACAGTCATAGCAGTTAAGAGTGTATATGCAGCTGTGTTTCTTGTATATTTCAAGTCGAAAAGAACTCAAGTGGCCTTTCTCATGCACAAGGAGGGCCGTGGGGGTTACACATTATCTCGACCAAATTCTTTTTTTGCTATCCCTCTCTTTAATCCCTTGAACTGGATCTCTGCTTGTTTTGTTATGAACAACAGGCCTTTGAGTAGAGATAACAGGCTTAGTCGTTCTTGAAACCCTGGGAAAAGGTTTAGGCGGATCAGATTGTCTACCTTTGTTATCACTTGTTGGTACTACCATATTGTTCTCGACTTCACTCTTCCTTCTTGACAATCTTTTCTTTNTGGGGGTTACACATTATCTCGACCAAATTCTTTTTTTGCTATCCCTCTCTTTAACCCCTTGAACTGGATCTCTGCTTGTTTTGTTATGAACAACAGGCCTTTGAGTAGAGATAACAGGCTTAGTCGTTCTTGAAACCCTGGGAAAAGGTTTAGGCGGATCAGATTGTCTACCTTTGTTATCACTTGTTGGTACTACCATATTGTTCTCGACTTCACTCTTCCTTCTTGACAATCTTTTCTTTTGAACCTCTTGAACAGAGTTGTTTTCCTTTACCAAAACCGATCCCTGAGTAACCTGACGTTTCGCTGAATTGAAGCTTCTTAGAATTCGATGCTCACTCTCATTTGTGATCTCGTCTCTGACAGATTGCCCATGTTCAATAGGGTTCGATCTTAATGGATTGACAGATTCTGAAATCTTTGTGAGTGTCGACTGCATTTCTTGCTCTCGTACCTTATCTTCAAGTTCTTTGATCTACAATTAGCATACACATATTAGCATTTTTGGCTACATCAGTTCTTTTAACCATAAATGCCCAACAAGGTTCATTCAACATTGTTAGGCAAGAAAACACATTAGAGCTAATGGAAACTTCTGCATTTATGCTCTTCAACAGTGCGCCTTATGACATGTTAGATTCAAATCCAATGACCAGAGAAGGGAAAATACAGGCACCTTTTGACGAAGTAAGGTAGTCTCGTCAGGATTCTGTTCCTGCTCTTTCAACTTCCTCTCTAGCTCATTAACCTTAAAAGTCCGAGAAAAGATTGTTAGAATTAGCTTGTCACAAACAACAACATTGCTTCGACTTTACTTCCATGTCAGTGCAATAACAAGTTTTGTCTACCTTGTATTGAAGGACTACAGAGCAAGATTCGGCCTCTTGGACTTGCTCTTTCAGCTTCTCCTCAAGATCATTAACCTGGTTCACAAATATGATAAGATTCGAATCTTTGTAACAGTCAAATATAATTTCTGTAAAGAGTTAAATCAGAGAACCTTCTCCTGGTATGCTGTAGACTTAAATTCTTCTAGGTATTTGAGCTTGTTTTCAAGATCCACTACCTTCATCAAAGTTCAGAGATATCATTCGAACAATTATTGAAAAAATTTCAAGCTCAAGCTATTTACATACTACTGCTTAGACTCAAGTATAAAACTCAAACGATTGTTGTAGAAGAGTACCTTCTGTTGAAGTCTCTCACAAGTTTCTTCCTTTCCCTTTAATCTCTCTGAAAGCTGTAAAACTTGTTTCTCAGATTGGCCGTGGAGTGACGTCTTTAGCTCGACCTGTCCTTCTAACTCTTTTATCTTGTTTAGATGGTTTTTGTAATTCTGATCCTTCCCTTTGGCTTTACTTTCTAGGTTTTGTAAGCTCTCTTCAAGGGTTTTCAAAGCTTCGTCTTTGGACCTAGATTCTTGTTTTGCTTTATCAAGCTGAGAAAGATACAAGATAATTGAAAAGGAATGAGTTACAAAAACAAGATGAGATAGATATATTTACAGAAGGTTTTGCTTTAGAGTGGACATACCATCGTTTTCATCTTTTGGAGCTCACTGGTATCAATTTGCTTTCTAGCAGGACCCAACTCAACTCCACGAACTCGGGTTGCAAAATTAAGAGAACTCAGAGTTTCACTTAAATCGTGATCTGAAGGATTAATTTGAACAAACATCAAAGTTTTTGAGTCACCACCTACAGTAATGAATAACCATATTATGTTAGAGAAAATATGGACCCAATATAAGAATGCAAGTCTACTTTTGGATGGGCTAGACACTATCTGATGTGGTAGAAAATAAATGATGATGTTACCTAATGAATCTTGGAGTAGATGAGTCAGCTTGGAGTTCCTATAATTACAGCCATATGACATTAAAATATGAATGCAAGTGTGTTGGCGCAGTTAGAACAAAATTTGGAGTAGAAGATTGATAAAAACCTGTAAGGTATGTGGATGCTTTTATTAGCTAAGGCGGATATAACATCTCCAAGAGCTGAAAGTGACCTATTGATGTTTTGAGCTTCCTTCAGCCGCTCACCTTGCACATCGGTCTTTGCAAGCCGCTCACTTCCCGCTAAATCCACAAGCCAAAGCTTGCTCTTCGTGCTTTCTCCTGTGATTAAATTCTTAGCTCTTACCATTATAGAAAGCATGCTGAGACGAGATGGCAAAAGTCAGTACAAGGAAAATATTTTCTGACAAATTAAGGCATATTTGGTAAAGTGCACTAAACAATACTGGAGAGTAATGAAGAACAATGAGCTAATTTCTTGCGTATTGTACTATCTAGTCTTCTACCGCGTACCAAACATACCCTTAATGAATAATTCACTAAATACGCACTGCAGAGGCAACAAATCGAAAGAGTTGAGAAAGCTGTTTACCAGTGAGAACGACTGCTATGTTCGTTTACATTATTTGATCCAACAGCTCGAGCACTACTTCCAGCCTGCAGGACATTCCACACTTCGTTTATGTCTTCCACTTTGGCTTCCACAATCCCCGGGATATGATGAAACCCTTCTGAAGCTTGCCTTATCTCTAACCTAAAGTATTTTAATGGAGAGCAGTTAATTTCAAAAGGAAAGCAGGATTATGTTACTGTGAAATATTTTAATGCCATGTTCGGTAAGGTGGATTATGAAAATACTCAACAATGTTATGAAGGAAAAAGAATCTAAAATCTTTTCCTATTGGACTGTCAAGTTCAGTCTATTGTATATACCAAACATTCATTAAATGCATAAAGAGTGCATATAAAAGAACCACATGTTTACTTCTTGGATGTCGATGTAGCCAGAAGGTCCCTTATCTGCTCATTGTAAACTTCAAGAACACTAACTGAAATGCTGTATGTACAAGTTTCACTCCTGTCATTGGCAATTTTAAACAATTCTTCCAATGTCCTATAATTCACTCCTCGGTTGATCTCAGTGCCCTCCATTGTGAACGTCTTGCCTGTTCCTGTTTGCCCATAAGCAAATATACAGACATTGTAGCCATCTAATACTGAAATCACCAGAGGAGAAGCGTCGGCAAATACATCAGCTGTTCAGCGAAAAGAACAAAAATTAGCTTAGAGACAACAAATGTGAACCACAATGATATGTGTCTCCAACAATGCTTGTCATGATAATTTTTCTTTACATAAGAATTATGCATCAAACAAAATAGAGAACCTTGATCATCTTTTGGTGTGTAAACACGGTCAAACTTGAAAGTTCTTTTTGTAGATCCACTACTTAGAATTCCAAGTTCCCCATCCTTGGCTGCATCGAAGTCCACAACAGACGTACACCCAGATGAGACCTCTGATTTGCTTAATGGACGGCAGCGGCAGAATACCCGAATATTTCCTGATGTCAAAGCTAACCATGGTTAAAAATATTCAAGGATTGTCAAACCGAATAAAAAAGGTAGCGAACCTTTTGTCTCCTGAACTTGATTATAAAGCTTTCGCCTCTTCATTTGCTCTTCATTGTACTTCAATTTGAAATCCTCACACTGTTCAACTGCAAAATGATCCATATTTTACATAAACCCTACATGGTAAGATTATAGAATTTAACTTGATAACAACTTACCCAGTGTCTGAACTGCAGAGACCATTTTGTTCAAATCGGGAATGGAATCAGCGCATGCATGTGCTTCATAAGAAAGCTGGGAATGCTCTCTTTTCATCACCTATATAACATATTTCAGCTTGCTTTTTGGATATATACGAAGGAACTTTGTTTCTTATTCAAACACTACTTCTGAACTTTTATAAGAAAACATTACCTTTACTTTATGCTCTAGATTATTGATTGCTGCAGTCCAATACTTTTTCTCATTCTCATATTTGTTTGAAATCGTCCCAAGCATTTTGGCTTGCTTCTCCAAAGTTTGATCTACAGGAAAGGAAAAAAAAGTCAAAACTCAGAAATTGTTAGAAGGTCTGACACACTGTTGCACATAACTTCTATTTCTAGACCTGGCTATTACAATTGAAAACGTATACAGGTGAAACTTCACTACAGAGGAACATAGGAAGAGAAAAATAAATTCCCTCATTATCCAAGGTAAACAAGGAAAAATAAAAAGAGGGCAGGCAGCAGTCTCTCTAAGATATCTGACCCTTGAAAGTCTTTATCTTTATTCAGTAGTATCAAGTGTGAATCAAGTGGTCTCCAACATACACTCTTCCCACTAAAGCAATCTCCCAAGAGTTTCTTATTCCTCATAAGAAATTACTTGATCACTCTTTCGTTTCCATTATTTTCCTTTCTAGGCTCTGATGGACAACACGGCATTTGTAGACTCACTCTACCGAGGTGCAACAAAAGCTCATCTGTCTTAATCTGGTAATATCATTCTAAAACTTAGATGCTCATTTGCAAAACGGTATGCTAAACTAAAGTTCTGGCATAGCCAGCATAGGGAGCCTTGGGGTCGGACTGGATCGTCCTCCCTGCCTTTTCGCTGCTCCTTCCCTAAACAAAAGACAAATCCCAAACCAAACCTCTGTTCTTACAGTAAACCAATTTATAGGTTGTGATTATCATCCATAATATAAACCTTACAAATTATCTCATTAGAAAGATGAAAGTAAAGTTGTTAGGAAGTCAGTAGGAAACATTATAATGCATTCAAATCATAAATGAGAAATGATTATGCACATTTTCAATACAGAAGAGAACTTTAGAGGTAATATTCAATGCAGAAACTAAAACAGTTAATAGACATTTCAAGAATTTCTGGATATCTTTCTACTCTTTCCTGTGAAAAAATATATAGCATGCTCTCTCCAAATAAATTCAAAAATAAAATACTCGTGTTAGAAATTTTTATATTAAATCTCACCAAAGGTGTACGCTTGGAATGTCTTGTTGTCAAGTTCCATCCTAACCTTCTCAAGCTGCTCGTTAGTAGCTGTCCAAGACATCCAAGATTGATAGCATTCATCCGTCTTGAACTGCAACTTATCACTCAGCTCTTGTATCATTTTCTCATACTTGGCTGTTGATTTCATTCGCACAATTTTTTTCTGCATGCTCCAAATATCGTTAAGTTATAAGAAGCTGCAAAATTATAAAAAGTTACTGATTACTGAACTCAGGCCCCTAGCCCTTAAAAATTACTGAGCAAAAGATCAGCTGTACCATACCTGTGCTGATAGAGAATCTATCTCAGTGGCACAGTTATTACAAGCAAAATATTCACGATTAACCTGAGGGACTGCAACCAATGAGAGATGATCAGAGATTCATAACTTTCTCGTTTAAAATCTCAATATTCATCGTGATGTTTAACAGCATAAGGAATACCTGACTCTCTAGGTGGTGCTCTCCTAACGCAGATCCCACTCACTACAGGGCTTCCAAGTGTCCCTTCAAAGCGTAACACAAGCAGCCCATCATCCTTAATAGAGAATCTAGCATCAACTAATTGCAAAGGTTTATTGGAACCAACAATTGAGAAGATGTCAAAATCAGATAAAATCTGCATGGAAGATAACCCCAAGTTATAAGCTATAAGCATGAATACTTTAGGATTACAAATAACAAAGTAATGAAGTAATAATCAGCCAACTTGCCATTTCATCTTGCACAAAAACATTGAACACCCGCATTCCTTTGGGCCCATATATATTTATTAATTCAACAAAATGAAGATCCAAAAAGTAATCTCCACGGGGAAGACCATCAATGCGGTAAATGAAATCTCCCAATCTTGCTGATTGATATATGAACGGATAGTCACCAGCGCTACTGATTAACTCCTCAGTTTGAAATGTATCTCCCCCTTCAAAGAATTTGTCACCCAGAAATGTTATACTGGAATCTGGTTCAATTGAGTCCTTGGCACCAGCATTAACAAAAAGCACAATTTCCCCTAATTCTGCAATGGACTCAAAACATGATACTCAGTATTTAAGACTCAAAACATTTTATACCTTCAGTAAACTCTTTGAAACCAGCATAAAAGGAATTGAAGTATGTTTAAGAGCATTAAAAAATAACGGAAATTTTCCAAAGATTTCCATCTATTTTTTCTTGTTTAGCTAAGCAACAAACTTGTCAACCTTAACTTGGGAATTTCCATTATCTCAGAGAATGACATCAATCTTTTCATTTACTCATATCTAAAAACCCTAATCTTGATTTATAGTGATCGTAGGTATAAACATCATTAAAAAAAAAAAGCCAACCTGAACAATTAGGTTTTAGGAATCCATTCGTGACTAATCTCGAACCAGAATCGCAGACCATTGAATCAGCTAAAGACTCTGAACTTTCATCTTCTTCCATGGCCGAAATTTCACTTTCTTGTTTCAAGATTTTCTCTCCTTCCCAGTAAAAATTGCTAGAAGAAACACGTGGATCTGGGATTTGGGTTTCTAGGTTTTGCCCAAACGGATTGATTGGAACGTTCTCCATGAAATTTGGTGCTCGTGAGTAGGAAAATTTTCAGGTTTTCCAAAATCAGAAGGAAATGCTTCTTTTTGCAGTAGGGAGCGTGCCAATGTGCTGAATAGGTGTTTGTGTGTGTTTTGTCGTTTGAATTTGAATCCGTCGGCCGTTTTAATTATCCGACCGTTACGGCCTTTTCGCAACATGGCCTTCAAAATTGTAGCCTTAAAAGTTCATTTGCAAGGTTTTTTTTGCTTATAAGTAAATAAGTAATTTTAATTAAAAAAGGTAAAATAATGGGTTTCGCTATACGTACACCGACGTGCCCCGGTGTACAACCCCCCACACAATAGGAGGTTCGTCGAATTTTTTATTGGATGTGGATCCCCTCTTTTGTGAGGGGATGTCACCCCGTGTACAAATAACAAAACCCTCGTGATCACAACTTTTTGGAGGCTAAGAAGGCTTTGTACAAGAAGCAAACAAACTCTTGGGGTATAAGTTCTATCGTTCCACCAAATATACCCTTATCTTAAAGAAATACGATGGCCTTTTTGTTAACAAGGGGTGGATGAGTAATTTAGCCTCAGATTTAAATGGATAGAATTTTGAAAGCACACATTGCACGCGATCACTAAAAGATTGGTCTTAACTCTTGACACATTATGCTTACTTGTTGGTCGAGTCCAAGCCATTTATCTACGTGCTAAGCACATTTAGATGCCGACGTAGAGATTTTGAGTTAGGGGTACAATCAAATTTTCTAAAAAAGTTGTGAGAAATTTTATATCCGAAAATTTACCACCAAAAAAATACACATGAAAATTTACATCCGAAAACGTACATGGGGTATTCCTTTTTTGGATGTAAAATTTCAAAATTTTTATGGTAATTATATTGAGAAATTTGCCGCGCAAAAATAATCCACTTTAATGAAGTAATTGAAAAAAATTGGAAGAAAATGAGTTGGACGTCTATTTTTAAGACGTGTGTTTGACGCACATTTAACTATTTTCGATATTTGTTTAGACCGTTAGATATGTCTATGATGTAGTTCTCAAAACGAGTTTTGAGACGATATAGACGATTTGTGGATTCGACTAGTGTGTGATCGTTGAAGAAATTTTAAAATTAGCGTGTTATCGAAATTCTCGAAATATTAGTTTGAACATCATATTTGACAAGCCGTAACATTTGCTACGGTTAGTCGTTTTGCGCACCATTAATAACAGAAAATTAGACACTAAACACTTCGAAATGATATTAAAAATGCAATATTTGGACTTCATGTAACATCCTATAATGACTTCTAAAATTAAGAAAAAAACAAAGAAAATTTAAAAAAAAAAATTCCCAGAAGTTGGAGGGTCACATGACCCTTAGGCCACCCCTGACCACATTTCCCCTCAAACAGCGTAAAAAACATATTGTAAAAAATTGAAAGTGCAGTCGAACAAGTAATCAAGTGGTAAGAAAGTAAAGATCTCGTGTAATTTATTGAGTATCGATGATAAAAAAAATCCTAAATTTATTTGAAAAGATATTTATGTTGCAAACTAAGTCTGACTTATGGGAGAACTGGGTTGGGAGCAGGGGTAACGCGACCGCCCCAACTTTCGGGCAATTTTTATTTTTATTTTTGAAAAAATACAATAGATCTGAACATTTTCTCACACACTCTCGTAACTCTCCTTCCCCTTTTTACCAAAACCCTAACCCGTCTAATTTTTAAAAATTTGTATATAATTTCTCAACAAATCATTATATCTATTACAAATCTTCACTTCCCAATCAAATTTTCAACTAATTAAAACCTAACTTTGCATTTTCTGCTGCCAATTTGCTCTCACACTACTGCAAAGTGATTGCTATTACGCCATTGTCGACCTTGTCTTCACTGCAATTTCAATGCTACCTACACTTGATGGACATCTAGGCAGAGTCAACTTAAATTATTTTGCTTTTGAAAATTGAAAGGTAACCAATAAGCAGACTATAATAACTTATTATTCCAAATTTTTATTTTCTTTAACTAAAATTCAATTGATATAGAGAATGGATTTTGATTACATTTATAATTCATTTTCATTCTATCCGATGTTGAGGAATGATTTTTAATTTTGTATATTGGATTGTGTCAAATTGATTTGAAATTATTTATGTTATATGGAACGATTTTTGAATTGCGTATATAAAATGGATCTGGAATGATTTTATCCAATTTGACTCACATTTATTGAATCGTGTTTATTGAATTGGTTATTATATTGAACATTGGTTGCATGTTTTTTTTTTTCCAATTATTTGAATTGATTGTCTTAATTGATTATATATATATATATAGAGAGAATGGTGTATTTGGTAATATTAAAAATGATGTAATTATTAAATGTTATCAAAGTTTGAAAATGCATGAAGAACAATTATAATAAGACATCCAATGCTTTTATACTTTTCACAACTTTTTTGCTAGTTTGATAGTATCTCTAACTCAAAATGTCTGCGTTTGCCACTATTAACTAGATAACTTAGAATGAATTTAGTTAACTTAAACCCTTGAACATCTAACTTCACCATTGTTAATCCAATTGAATTTCGTTTTGCATATTATCGTGGAAATGATCCTTTGATAGTGTCTCTCCACTGAAACAAAACTACTACCGCATTAATTCACTCTATCTCTATGAGAATTACAATATATGAAATGCATTAATATCATTGAAATTTCAAAAATAAAATGTACAAATCATAAAGTATATTTGTGCGCATGTGAAGTTCGTTGTATTCATTACAACAAGCAAAAAACTCGTATATCACGTCTCAATCTCAATACGATTCTCAAATCAATCAATTATTAGCCAAATATTCTTTTATAAAATTAAGCACAATGACAAATACTCTGCATGGTATTGTATTATAAATAAAATATTCGTAATTAGGAGTGGGCGTGGGTTGGGTTGGGTTGATTTTTCCCCAAATCCAAACCCATGTAAAGATTGAAACTCAACCCAACCCAACCCAACCAAATGTCGGTCGGGTTGGGTTGGTCGGTTTGGGCTGCTTGGATCCAATTTTATTCCCCTCGAG
>CAIGRK010165649.1:0-11535 GCA_903798315.1 Fraxinus greggii | reverse complement strand
TAACAGAGATACGTGTTTGAGTAGCTAAGCACCGTTTATAGGAGAAAACTCTATTTGACATAAGAACGAAAAACATACCAACAGGGGCTTAGACCATGTAAATAGTGAACCACATAAAGCTAATGACACACAATCCACAGGAGTTCCTGAGAGTTACATAAAGCAAATTATCACTTCGAAGTTCATCCAGGAACTCCAACGCCAACTCAAATAATTAACGTTCAACATATTAGGAACATTAACTTAACCTGTACGAATTGCAAAAATGAAGAAGAAAACAACAGTACCAGAAACTTCGTAAGCAGTGGCACCATTAATATCAACAGAAACCACCTCAATCGTCTCCTTTAGTGACAAAGAATGCCCGGATGTCAATTTATCCCTGTTAACACATCCCAGTAAACCGTTAATCGCCCAATGAAAGTCAAAAAACAAAGGTCTCAAATACCGAATTCCCAAAAAAGACTTCAACAAAGGCCCCACATAGTATATCCTTAATCCTCTAGAATCAGAATCCCAAACACAAAGTCAGAGATGATAAAATCGAAAAAGATCAGATAATATTTCGAAAACAAATATCCATGTATACTATTGCACAAGAGACTAAATAAGGATTAAAAAGAAAAAAAAGGCTTGAAGACCAACGATTGAGGGGCGCAAACGTGGACATTGTAGAGCCCTTCGCGAACGAGAGCCTCGACCAAATACGAAAGGCCCGGGGACTCAATACCATCACTATTCGTGACCAAAATTATGGATTTTGACCCATCATCACCGCTGGGCTCGGGCGAATCCCCGCTATTACTGGACGAAACGGGCTTGGTCGAATCGTCCTCTTTTTCATTGGGATTAGACGATTCACCATCTCCTCCGCCACCGGTTTTTCGGCTTAAAAGAACTTGTTCAAGATTGGAGACCAGCCCGGGTGGTAAGAAGTTGTTCTTCACAACTGGTGTTGTCATTTCTTGAGAGGGAGAAACCAATTAAAGTGAAAAGTGGTATCAGATTGAAATGATGATGAGGAGGAAAGTGGGGAGGATATAGACTAGTAGGTTTGCGATTCAAGGATGGAATTCAAAGCTGTAGAGAGAGAGAGAGTGTGTGTGTGTGTAAGAGAGAGCTAAAAATATGGAGAGAGAGAGAGAGAGAGGGGGAGAGAGAGGGAGCAGTTACAACGGCGTCGTCTAAAATATACGCACGATCCTAGCGCGTGATTAAACTATTTGTATTCTATGATTATAGTAAACATTATACATGATA
This sequence comes from Fraxinus greggii, assembly GCA_903798315.1. Taxonomy (NCBI): domain Eukaryota; kingdom Viridiplantae; phylum Streptophyta; class Magnoliopsida; order Lamiales; family Oleaceae; genus Fraxinus; species Fraxinus greggii. The sequence continues at coordinate 10,275 of CAIGRK010165649.1, read as the reverse complement.
ATTTATTATTTAATACGTTAATATTTTTATTTATTCTTTCCCGAATAATAAGCTGTCAAGTAAGATAGAGTAAAAATCTAACTACTCTAAAAATAAGAATTAAAAATAAAATAAAAAAGGTGTGTGATGATGAGGGAGACATCACAAGATAAGAACTTTTCGAACTCCCAAAGTCCACCATGGACCCGTGGGTTCCACCCTATAACTCAATCTAGAGGGTGTTTGATGTGAATTAAAGTTAAATTTTTAGTAGATTGTGATAAAAAATTTTGAAATATATGATTGAAAAGTTGTATGACCCATGAAAGATATGATTAATATTGATTTTCTGATTTTGATTTAAATTAAAATTTGAATTTAATTAGAAGTAAACAAGCCCTCGATTAATTATAGCAAGGACACTTGGCAGTAACTCAACCTGCATGGTACGTGGTAAAAATGTAGCATGAACAGAATCTGTACCATGCACGCACGCCACGGGACAAATTTCACTATTACTATCCAATCTATAAATTTAATAGCAACCAGTCCTTAATTTATTCATTTACTTGCTTCAATATTTAAGCGCCAGTATGAACCTCATTTTTGCTAAAAATACATTTCGTAATAATAGATTGATGGATAATGTATGATTAAAAAGTAAAAAAATTGAATTTACGTATAATATTACTCTATTGAAGAATACGTGATTAAAAAGAAGAAAAATACATTTAAAAAATAATAGAGATCAAACAATTTATCGTTTTTGTAGCATATTACTTCTCAGTGGAGTAGACTCAAATTTTGTAGTCTCAAAAATACTTAATTTTATAAAAAAAAAAAATAAAAAAAAAACAGAGGTTATTCATCTGGAGATCAAATAATCATCTATTTATTATTTAACTGCATTTAAAATTAATTAGATAATATAGTAATGATTCACTATTACATATATTGACGATGATTTTTATGGAATGCTCCCTTTTGGATGGCATGAGTCCACAGAATCATTTTAGCCTTAAATGTTTATGATCTAAGTTGAGCCATTCATTCTTATACCCAAAACCGGAAAAGGACTGTCTTTAAAATAGGTAAGAGAGAAAGCTAGAAGAATTAATCTTCCGGCAGAACCGGGTCCCGAATAAAAAAGGCAAAAAAAAAAAAAAAAAGTGAATTGTCTGTGGTGGTTATGTGAACCATCGGCCCTGTACATATAGCTTCTCTCTAGGTAGAATTCTAACGTGTTTATGGGCTCCACGTTTTTGTCTGTCCCCTTTTCTAGTGAGAAATTATGGTGAATTGTTTTTATCAAAGTAACTTTCTCGAATTAATCAAGGAGTAGGGGCAATTTGGAACATGTTTAGTACCCTCCTCGTCACATAAAAATATATTTATTTCCACTCTCGTACGTATGAAAAAAATGTGATTTAACGTAGTTAAAAATATAAATTATACTTATATTTTTTTCCTAATACATCCTTACGTTAAATAATAATTTAAATAGAAATAATTCATATTTGTTAAATACAAAAAACCATTAAATAAAAGCATATTAAAAAAAAACTAAGAAATCAATTATACTAAAATGTCTTGTAATTTGAGACAAAATAAGTCTATCTTTATAAAATCCAAGGGATATGACACATTAGATATGTTAAACATGCATTCCTCGTTCTACCACATTACCTTCACCTTCCACTTTGTTCCAAATCGAGCTCATCTCATTAGTGCAATTGAGTTACTCCTTGAAGAATTAAAATCTATTTCCATTTAAACTTTTGACACCTCAACACATCTTTTTTTGTTACCAAATTAGAAGACGCCAACACACTACACTACAAACTAAAACAGAGAAAAGTGAAACTATTGAGGTCATCAGACATAATCTCCCATTTTTCTTAAACCTCACCATCTTTATATCTAGTTTACTAGCCAGTTCTACTGAGCACGCCTTGTGAACAGCTATCCCCACCAAATTTTAGAAAAATTCTTTTGAATATATAGACGTATCGATCCAAGGACTAATGTTGAGAACTCTCTAAACCTCTTTTACAAAATTAGAATATCATGATTTATTTTTGTAACTACTCGAAATTATTAAACGTGAAATCAATACTCAATAATATTGATGCACTCCTCGAGCTTGTATTGTAAATTTCATGATTCAAGTTGAAAATAAGTACAGATGACTCCTCCAACCGACGAGCGCCAATAGTGTCTTTTTCTAACCAAAAAAAAAAAATGTTGACGTTCACAATATGGAAGATATGATAAATCATCCTCCTGTGACAAATCTGTTAAGAGTTCAATACTATCAAGATCACAAATAGAAACCACTCGTTAGTCGCTATGCTGACACAACTACGGAAAGTTTTGCAAATGAACAACAAAAGCAACATCTATTCAACAAACAATATATATTCTAATGTTTTAGCGAAAATCGATCAAATATCTATGCTATTAGGCTAGTTCATACCATATCCGTGCCCCGTTTAATTGGCATGTGCAAGGCTGCAAATGTCTCACTTCCGGTAGGGATGGAACCTACCACTTGGACCGCCACCATTCCCATATCCACCAGTGCCACCACCATAGCTTTTCCCACTGCCATATCCTCCACTACTGCCGGCATTTCCAAAGCCTCTACCTCCATCATACCCGCCAACATTGTATCCCCTACCTACACCATAACTAGCAGCTCCACCATAACCAACTGGAGCCCCATAGCCACTGCCCCCATACGCGCCACTGCCATACATTGGTCCACCGAATCCGTAACCATAGCCATATCCACCATAGCCTGAATAGAATCCTGTAGCAGCTCCACCGTAATTTCCAGCAAAGTTTCCATAGCCACCATATCCACCGCCATATCCTCTACCCATCTTCCCAGAGTAACCACCTCTAAAACCTTCTGAACTATTATCATAGTTACCCACAGATTTTGAACTACTACCCCTACCGCGAAAACGACCTTCAGTTGAATGATCAAAACCAAATCTTTTTGGCTCAGCTCTTTTTATCTCAACCTGCAACATTTTACATCAAAGGCTTAGGTCCCAAAATTATTCCAGAGAGAGAGAATGTGTAGGAAATTTCTTAACTCACTTCTTTGCCTCCAAGTTCATGCATTCGACCATCAGAAAAGATCTTTTCAACAGATTCTTCATTCTCAAAGGTTACAAAGCCAAAACCTCGGGACCGACCAGTATTGTGATCCATCATAATTTGGTGCTCCACAATGTTACCATAAGAAGAAAAATACTCCTTTAACTCATCTGCAATATAATATTGCAAATCATTTGTTCTACGAGAAAGATTTTAATTTTCTATGAAAAATTAAATTAAAAGGTCACCAGCAAGAATTACCTTCATGTAATGTCAGTGGAAGACCACCAACAAATATTTTCTTTGTTTTCGAGACTCCTTTAATCTGCATGCCCTCTCTAGGGACTGTTCTCTTCACTTCTACCTGAAGTACAAGTTAAAATAAAATTCACCAATTCAAATTTTCTTCCATAATGGAGAAAAAGGAACCATGAATAAAGAAGATAAAGAGAAACTCCTACTGCTCTGCCATCAATGACATGCTCTTCCTGCAGAACCCTATCAGCAACTTCTGGATCAGCAAAAGTTACGAATCCAAAGCCACGTGGTCTTCCAGAGATTCTATCCATCATTATCACTGAATCTGTAATTTCTCCATACTTATTGAAGTAACTGCTGAATGATTCTGCAAGGAGAAGCCGAAAGCATCACACAGAGATAACTTTTAAACATAAAAATCCATAACTTGATATATGTGGTAGAGTCTAAGCTTAATATGATAAGTGCAATGTGAAGAACATCCAGAGATATCTCAACAATCAAAGAACTCTTCAATTATCCATCAAAAAAGGATTTATGTACACATACAGTGAATGTAGGGGAACACACATGTTGTACAAGTAATTGTGGTGCAACTCATCAAGCAATCCCTTCTTTTCCTTTCTACTAATGCAAATACATAAATCGGAAATTGTCCCTTTCCTTCTAAACAGACAAAGTTTAAATCAATCCAGAAAAAGGATTTTGCAGATAGATTCAATTGATGATTACTAACCAATTCAGAAAGATCAAATTTAATGATATTTTGGTGTAGACAGGAACAAATACTAGTTTCACTTTAAGTGGCAGTTATAATTCAGATTCCATATATTCATATAATTCCCTGATCTAAGCCACAGAAACACAGTGGCAGTATAACCATTAACATTGTTATTTCCTACATGAAAAATATGGTTCCAACTAAAGAAAACTTGAATATTATTCCTTCTTATAACAACTGAAGGCATCTTACAGTTGTTCGAACTAAAGGCATCTTATAAATTATTGGAAGCATCTGACGGGTGACGTGCATCGAGCCCTTAAACACAATTCTATGAATACTGCACAAGCTTCTGACATGTAGATAGGAAGAAGCATGAAACATAACAACGATTCATTACCATCATTCACTTTGATACCAGTTATAGATGTATTTCTATTAATTTATTTAGCATGTGTACATAATTCCTAGTAATAAAATAGATCCATCTCCTTATTCAAAGTTCGTTGGAAGATAATTAATTTGAAGTCCCAATACTCAATGAACACTCTCATATCAATCATCCCTGTTGAGAAAGAATAGCCAGCAAATATCATCCTGTTGTCTTCGCAAAAGTACAGAGAAAGGTCCAAAATATTGAAAGTGTTTGAGACACTATAACCGGAGGTAGATCAAATTTGTATGCATTTTTCCCTTAACGAGACTGTGACAATGAATCCAAACTAAACCACACTGTTTAATAAATAATCTACCATCATGTAATGCTCAAAAAAAGGCTCTTCTCCTTTCGTTGGAGAAGAGCTGACCTCTAGCTCTTTTAGATATTTTTCAAAATATGTCAACAAATTGCTCTTGAAGCTCCTTGTGCTCCTTTGAACTCGTCTGTAGCCTGATTTTGTATAAAAAAAGATTCTTCAGATGTAAATAAATGTAATGTTGAATATTTTATTGGGATAGCCTTGATGAATCTCTATGAGTATTAGGTAAAAAATCTTGTATGAGATGTTGGACATGTCTCCTCAATTGAGTCAATTCTTCAATCTCACAGTGGAAAAATCACTTTCACGAGTATTCATCAGCATTTTGAACACGACGACAACGACAACGACAATCAGCCATGATTACCAAAGATCTCATACCAAGTGTATATCAGGTTCAAAAAAGAAACTAAGGTAAAGAATACAAAAGGAATACAGTGTTAAGAAAACTCATCACTCAATGGAATCCACAAAAGAGATAAGTAGTTTTCTAAGAGAATGACAACACCCTTCAAATAAACATAGACTTTAAATTCAAACTTTTAATAGTTGTCTTCCAAAATACAATCTAAGACCCATAAGAACACGCTATGTAATGTGCATAAATGTATTCTAATAATAAATTGTAACATTAGTATGTATGTGTACATCTACATGAATCTTATTAGTATCGATGTCAACGGCAATGACAACCACCCACGATAACCAAAGATCTCATACCGAGTGTATATAAAGTTTGAAAATGAAACTAAGTTAATGATTAAATAGCTTGCCACCCAGGTAGAGTACCCAAGGAATACAGAGTAAAAAACTTATCACTCAATGGAACCCACAAAAGAGATACATAATTTTCTAAAAGAATGATGCGACCGTTCAAATAAACATCATTAACATTCAAAATTTTAATGTCTTCCAAAGTACAATTTAAGACCCGTATTTATACTCGTAGTAAGAGCACGATATTTAATATGCATAAATGTATACTACTAATAATTTGTAACATTAGTATGTATGCGTAAATGAATCTTTTAAATATATTATATCCATCTTGTTATTCAAAGTTAATGAGAAGATAATAATGGTTAGTATCAATTTCAACGAACCCTTTACTAGATTACATGCACATTATTGTGCATGTTTCTTGTAGGACGAGTAACTGAGATGAATGTATTACCCCTGGAGGAATAAAATTAGGGATAGGGATGATGGGCATTGGTCCTACTTGCTTGGCAAGACATCATATCTATTACGTTAGCAACTCAGAACATCTACTCAGCCCCTACACAAAACATTTACGTAAGAGTGTTGACCTCAGGGAAAAAACTAATTAGAATATCCAATGCACCTATACTAAAAAAACCACACTCTTGCAGCTAAAACTGATTTTTGTGACCGCTAATTCATGTTTCTCTTTAACCATCATCTCATGTGAAACTCTTAAACCCTTTACATACAGTTAATATTTTGTATTGTAGTACATTCTGATTAATTATTATTTCATCTTAAACCCTTAATATGTAAATGATCTATTTTTTTCCAAGTTCAAATATTGAGTAGCTTTCATCCTTTCACAGCCAAGATAAATATTTTCTAAGGACATATAGCTGAATAAAGTCCACAATTAAATACTTGATGTTTTAAAGTTTCTCTCAAGAAACTTGTAAAGTAAGAAAGCTGATTCCAAATAACGGCACTAATCAACATCAGATAATTGTTACCAGGGTTTCTGTGCATATGGTTAATATTTTATATTATAATACATTCTGATTAACTATTTTTCCATCTCAAACCCTTCATAAGTGATTTTTTTTTCAAGTTAAAATATTCAGTAGCTTTCATCTTTTCACAATCAAGATAGAATAATATCTTCGGAAATGATTAGTCGAACATATTGTGCAAGCTCTAATTTAATCTCTTCAGAAAACTCTGATGTCTTAACTCTCTAGAAATTAGAGCCCTTGTCTTTTCTACACTTCAAAATTTAGTCCAAAGAAAGAGAATTTGAACACAGTCAGAAAGATGCAGCTTTAGATTAAAAGTAGAACCTAAACTCACGAATTAGACCTAGTGTCACGATATGATAACCTGGATAAACTCAAACAACTAGAAATACCATGAAAGCTCCAAGCAGTAGGAAAAAATTCCATGCACTTGTAAAATAAATTCTAGCTGATTAAGAATGGATTCATCATTTCATGACAAAAAAGCTATTTTAATACAGACAGAGGGGCAAACCTCAGAGTTCTAAAAGGAAGGGGTAAAAACTTCAAGTGGAAGAATACCACAGCATGACCACCAAAACAAATATAACTATAATCATATGTAACCTCTTCTCAAAGTTTATTTAGCCCCTCTTTGGTGGCCTTTAATTTGAAAGGAAAAAAAAAAACTATGATTTGAATAGTATTTTTTTTTTTTCTGAGAATGTGTTGTTAAAAAATAGGGAAAAGTTTTGGATTTAAGTGTAAAATATTTTATTGTGTGAATGTGTGGTTGAAAATGAGTATGAGAATAAATTAAATTAAAGGGCACCAAACAGGGGCTCAGTATTATTGTCTACACAGCTTGAAAATCACAAAAAACCAGCAATCAACTAGCTTAAACCAATGGATCAAAAATGGAAGGTAAATAAAATGCAATTTGCAGGCCAATTTCCCAACGTTATTGCTCTTTATTAGTTTTAGATCCAGAAAATGAAAATGAAAAAACAAAAAAAAAAAATTGACAAGCCAAAATAGAAGAAAATCAATCAAATTGAAGTTGGAAAATTGTGGTTACACATAAACACTAGGATGACGATATTTTTCATCTCAATTTCAATCAGTGCAAGCTAAGAAAAACTATTGCTATCTAAATAATTCATACCATATTTAGCAGCATTTCCATAAAGTAACATATTATGTGTGTAATCATAGAACAATCTAGTGATTTCTCTCTTAATAAAGCATCTAAAATGCAAAGAAACATGCCAGAACAAGGATTACCAAGAACAAGAACCACAAAATCAATTACTTTGCAAGAATATAGAGTGATATACAGTAAAATCAATATGTTGAATAAAAAAGAAAGATAGAATCCCGTAAATCCCCTCAACCATAACAATATTCCTACAAGATCGAAAGAAGGAAGGATGCATATTGTACCTTCCGAAGTCTCCCACGCAATGCCTCCAACAAAAAGTTTTCTATCACAAGAAGAGAAAAAAAATCAACAGTTACTGCCATTTTCACAGCACTCGTATTTCTTGGGGATCAAACCCAACCCTCTCACTCCTCATAATACAAACTAAACTAAGCAAAACATTTCAATCTAATATATAAGCCCTTACGGACCTAGGACACAAACTACACAACTAACCCTGCTGATAACGAAGAATCATGCTTTAAGTCATGACGAGTTGCACTATCAACTACATTATCATTTGACCCATAGTTTTTCTCGTAAGGTTGTTCCTCTTCTTGTTCGTATTGGTCCTCATACTGTTGGTGCCCTTCGAGGTCGCCATAAACGGCAACATTTTGTTCAGCTACAACACCATAATCCATTTGTTCTATTCTACCTATCAAACCTGCAAATAAATAAAGATCATATTTCTACTCGCCTCATTTGTTTTACCATTTCGGAGGCTGACAATTTTTTTGAAGCCTAAAAATAAGGAAACCCTAACAATCAACTGAACCTGATTATTGATTATAACGTCCCGCTAGCTAGCTATGAATTTCTACAAGTACGAGAGCGAGTTGAGCCGAGTTGAGCCGAACGAGTTACGAGGAGGATTGCTGAAGAAACCCTAGCTTTTTGTCTCTGTATAGAGAATAATCAAATTTAGGACGTGATTCTCAAATGGTTGTGGAGTGATATTTTGAAGGCATTTGAATATTAAGGCAGAAGTTGGGCTTGGGCCTGACAATGGATCAGCCTTGAATGTTTCCATTTTGTGGTCATTACCTGGAATCAGAATTTTAAAAATTCATTTTCAAAAATCAGATATAAAATTTATTTATACAAAACTCATATATTATTTCAAATATTTAATACTATTAATACCACAAAAATTCATCTCAAACCCTAATTAATTTCCCTTCTCATTTCTCTCTCTACATCTCTAAACCCATCTCTCTCTCTCTCTCTCTCTCTCTCTCTCTCGTCTCTCTCTCTCCCCCTCCCTCATTCTCTTTAGTAGTCACGGCAGTTGGCAGCCCTCTACCCTTCGGGGCGCAGTCTTGGTCGTCGACATCCTTCTCTTTCTACTGTCACAGCGCATTCACGGCAGTCGGCATCCTTCTCTCTCTACTGTTGCGGCCCAGTCACGGCAGTCGACATAACTATCGTGGCGTAGTCCTTTCTCTCTTTTTTCTCGCAGCAGTCGGCATCACTATCTCTCTCTCTCTATACCCGATGCGGCTCAGCGGTTTCGCATCGTCGATCTGCTCCTTTTGCAACAGTACCGTGCGACCGGAGAGTGCAGCGCGACGACGGCTACGTGCAGTGGCAACGGGGACAGAGGATTTGGGAGTTTTTTTGTGGTTGGTGTAATGGAGGTTGTAGTTGTATTTTGGTACAGAAAATAGTGGTACTGCTTTTACTGGCCGTGACATTGATGGTACGATGGTGTGAAGAAACCCTAGCTTTTTGTCTCAGTATAGAGAATAATCAAATTTAGGACGTGATTCTCAAATGGTTGTGGAGTGATATTTTGAAGGCATTTGAATATTAAGACAGAAGTTGGGCTTGGGCCTGACAATGGATCAGCCTTGAATGTTTCCATTTTGTGGTAATTACCTGGAATCAGAATTTTTAAAATTTAATTTCAAAAATCAGATATAAAATTTATTTATACAAAATTCATATATTAATTCAAATATTTAATATTATTAATACCACAAAAATTCATCACAAACCCTAATTAATTCCCCTTCTCATTTCTCTCTCTACATCTCTAAACCCATCTCTCTCTTCGTCTTTGTCTCTCTCTCCCCCTCCTCCATTCTCTTTAGTAGTCAAGGCAGTCGGCAGCCTTCTACCCTTCGCGGCGCAGTCTTGGTCGTCGACATCCTTCTCTCTCTACTGTCACGGTGCAGTCACGACAGTCGGCATCCTTCTCTCTCTACTGTTGCGGCCCAGTCACAGTCGACATAACTATCGTGGCGTAGTCCTTTCTCGCTTTTTTCTCGCAGCAGTCGGCATCAGTATCTCTCTCTATACCCGACGCTGCTCAGCGATTTCGCATCGTCGATCTGCTCCTTTTGCAACAGTACCGTGCGACCGTAGAGTGCAGCGCGACGACGGCTACGTGCAGTGGCAACGAGGACAGAGGATTTGGGATTTTTTTTGTGGTTGGTATAATGGAGGTTGTAGTTGTATTTTTGGTACAGAAAATAGTGGTATTGCATTTACTGGCTGTGACATTGATGGTACGATGGTGTGGGTGGTGTTGGTGATGGTGGTGGT